>CM075811.1:57536135-57649352 GCA_037975025.1 Excoecaria agallocha | reverse complement strand
ATTCTTGGGGTCATAAGTGTATTTCTTTATATTTAGAATAGGAAATCCTTGGTTCTTCTTATATCCTTAATCTGCTTTTCTTAGAACATTTGAATTGGTTTCAAATAAAACTTTTGCTGATTAAGCATCTCCTTTGAAAGAATATATGTCAAATGAAATAAACTATGCTTGGACATCAAGAACTGAATTCAACTACAATCTGGACAATAGCATTTAAATCTAGATTTGTTCATCCATTTACATACTTTAATAATTTTGCATTCAGCTCTTGTCAAATAGATTATTGTTCTTGATTCATGAGGAAAAAAAGGATGAATATAGCAAAAAGTATTGATATGTTGTTTGACTTCTTACTGCTGGGATAGATTGATTTTGTACTTTTAGGCTTCATTTGCTTCCTTATAATGCTAGAAAGAAAAAAAATAAAAATGCAGTAAAGTAAAGTTATAGTTTTAAAAAATGCAATAAAGTAAAGTTATAATTATAGTTTAAAAAATATTCCTGATGTTTTCACTTAATTTTTTTATTCTTATTTTTTTTATTATTTATCTTGAAATATGCTTGCATGTCATGTCATTGATTTTGTTTTACCGCTAATTTTTGGTTTACATTACATTGCCTTATAATCATATATTTTTGGTAGTTAATGGCTCTTCCAGGCATGCAATCTATCAAACTTTCTTTCTTGTCATTCATCATTCATGGGTTTCTAAATAATCTGTAGCGATGAATTAGCGACGGATATGACCGTTGTTAAATTTTTAACCTAAGGTGAATTTAGCAATGAAAAATGATTTTTGTTGCTAAACATAGCAACGGAAAATGATTTTCGTTGCTAAACATAGCAACGAAATCAAAAATTCCATTGCTAACTATAGCAACGAAAATCAATATCTATTGCTAAAATTGACCATTTCACCGAATCATATATTGCTGAATTTAGCAACGGAATTTAATTTTCGTTGCTAAATTTAGAAACAGAATTCAATTTTCATTGCTAAAAATAGCAACTGTCGAATTAGCAACCGAAATTTTCGTTACTAATTTCCGTTGTAATTTTTGGTTAGCAACGGAAAATGTCATTTTTTTGTTGCTAATTTCCTTTGCTAAATTGCAATTTTTCTATTATTAGATTAAAGATAAGCATATCTTGTCTTATTTTAAAAGTTTCTTTTTAAGATCATTGGATATTTATGATTGATTAAATAAATAAGATTATTTATCTTTTGGATTTTATATTGGCATTTAACTTTTATCATAAATGTGTTTATTTTATTGTTAATTGCTTAGCAATATTTTATGAGCAAAATATTTTCATGATAATTAAGTTAAGAATTAAATTATCTTAAGTATAATATCCTTTATTAAATTTAAGAACTTAATATTGAATAATTAATATTTACTATGCATGAAACTTTAACCTATAAGGTTAGACATTAGGATTTAGATGGTAATTGGAAACTTTAAGTGACCTTTTTGAATTTAGGCCCAATAGATAGCTTTATTAGGTTATCTTTTTAGATGTATAGTAAATAGCATGTATTGCCAAATCTTCATTAATAATGTGAAAATTTTTTCCATTAGTGATCAAATGATCTAAAATTGCTTTACTTCCAAATCAATTGTTGTCAAACTTAATAAAGATATGAAACTAAATTGTGATAGTTAAAATATTCAGAATATGAAGATCTAGTATGTGCTTGAAGAGCAAGAAGCTCTAGAACCCTTATGTTCAGTTATGATTGAACTCAAGGATGGCACCACTGCCCATAATAGGTGGGATCGAGATGCTTATATGGCATGGAAAAGAAGAATTCCACTACCCGTATCATTTACTAAGCATAATGAATGATAACATCACTAAACAATTTTGTAAGTATCAGAATGCAAAAGATCTATGGATTACCCTGCAAGAAAAGTTTAGAGGTGTATCTCTGATAAAGCTTCGATCATTAATGATCAAGTTTGATACTTATCAGAATAATTTTAATCACAGCATGTGAAAACATCTAAGAGAGATGGAAAATATAATTTTTAAGCTTAGTAAGGTTGGTCATAAGTTGATCGATGAACAATAGGTCCAAGCTATCATCCACTCTTTACCCAGGAGTTAGGAGTATATAAAGATGCAACTAACTCATATGAATAACATTAAGACATTTGGGGATGTCGCTCATCATCTTGAACTGGAAAAGGATCATTTAGTAATGATTAAAGTCAATGCTAAAGTGCATATGGCATAGTCTTGTTTTAGTGGTATAAGATCCAACTAGAATAAGAGAAAAAGGTTTAAGAATCAAGGTAAAGACAAGGCTAGGGAGCCAAAAAAGGAAAAAGTTAGATAGAATGCTAATGGATCCAAAGGTAAAAAGAAGATTAACATTTTAAGAGTGAAGTGCTACAATTGCCAATATGAAGGACACTATGCAAAAAGATTGCATTGTGCTCAAATAAGTACACTATTTTAACTAGAGAGTTAGAGAAATCTATGTATCTAGCTTTGTATTTATAATTAATTTTCATCCTTCATGGGTGATAGACTTAAGAGTAACGGACTATGTGATAAGCGATTGAGATGCCTTTGTCAAATTTTGAAGAATCACAATAGGATCCAAATGGATTTATGTGGGAAATAATGTTAAAGTGGCAGTTGATAGGATTGACACATACAGATTAGTCTTACGTGAAAGTCAAACCCTACCCCTACATGAAATACTCTATGACTCAGAGATTCACAGGAATTTAGTTTCTGTTTTAGCCTTGATGATACTAGGTTTTGATTTGCATTTTCAGGATGATAACATGCATTTATGTTTGGATGATGTTTATTATTATTTTTTATTTTATTTTGAATGATTTCATTATTAGGGATATTGACCTTGATTATATGAATAATGCTAGTTATTCCTTTATTTCTTCTTCTACTTTGCATAGTTATGAGCATAATGTGACATTGTGGCATGCTATGTTAAATCGCTGGGCAAGAACGAATAAGCCGGTTAGCCAAAGTAGGTTTATTTGGTAACCATAATAAAATCAATTTACCAATTTATGAGCATTGCCTAGAAGGAAAACTAATACGAAAACCATTACAATTAATCAAAAAAGAAACTAAGGTTGAGTTTCCATTACAATTAATCCTTTTTAATGTATGTGATCTAATGAATATGATGGCAAGGCATGGGGCCCACTATTTCATCACAATTATAGATGACTGTATGAGATATGGTCATGTCTACTTGATTTCTTACAAATCAGAAGCATTAAGTTAATTCAAAAGTCATATAAACTTAGTTGAAAATCAATTAGAGAAAAAAAAATCAAAGCTTTAAAAATTGACAGAGGTCAAGAATATCTTTCTGATGAATTTAAAGCTTTCTTTGATAAAAAAAGGAATTAAGCATCGATTGTCTATTCCTAAAACTCTATAATAAAATAGTATTGCGAAAAGGAGAAATGGGGTTTTCCTACATGATAAGATCTATGATGGCTAGGGCAAATTTGCCAATTTCCTATTAGGGAGATGCACTTTTAATAGCCACATATATTTTAAATCGAGTGCCCTCCAAGTCTGTCACATCCACTCCTTATGAGTTATGGACTAGTTAAAAAACTGACCTCAGCCATTTATGAGCTTGGGGTTGTGCTGCTTATGTCCATGATACCTCGAGAAAATTTTGTAAATTAGGATCAAAAGGTAAAAAGAGTATTTTTGTGAGATATTCTAAAGTATCAAAAGGATATATTCATGGGCAAGCAAGAAAATGGCACAGTAATAGAATTTGAATCACGATATGTCATTTTCCTAGAAAATGAATTTCCAAAGTTGGGCAAAGTGAGTCAAAACTTCACTTTCTATGAGACTCATGCAACAGAACCATAAGGATCACTCCATCCAAGTAGGAGGGAATTTGAAAAAGAAGCTGATGACCCTCTTCCTAATGATCTGAATGTTCAGGATCCTTACTAGTGGGAGAATGGATATTTAGGACCCTTACTTGAGTAGGAGTATTCCTATCTCCAGTGGGAGCATCGATCTCAATCCTAGTGGGAGTATTCTAAACTATGATGAATATATGAGATGTGTTTATCAAGATTTGGAATTACAAAAATCTAAAAGGAAAATGTTCCACATCTATGATTTGAGGTCAAAGGTTTGAGCAAAGCCCTTTTTGTTACCCCATAAGATGAAAAAGAACCTAAAACTATACAAGAAGCTCTTTCATGACGAGATAAAGAAAAATGGAGTAAGGCAATGAATAAGAAATGGCATCTATGAGATTAAGCCAGGTTTAGGAACTGGTTGATTTACCTAAAGGATGCAAACAAATTTGGAATAAATGGATTCTCAATGTATGGCAAAAAGCCAATTGAAGCATTGAAAGATATAAAGCTCGACTAGTAGATAAGGGGTTTACGCATAGAAAGGGATTGACTATAAGGAAACTTTCTCACCTATTGTAAGATTTACATCTGTAAGGTTAATTCTAGCCATAATGCCTAGTCTAGATCTAGAGCTATATCAAATGGATGTAAAGATTGATTTCCTTAATAGAGGATTAAATAAAGAAATTTGCATAGAACAACCTAGAGGTTTCATTGAAAAAGGCAGCGAACATAAGGTTTGCAAATTGAAAAGATCAATATATGGCTTTAAACAGTCTTTAAGACAATGGTATTTGAGATTTCATGAAACAACCATGTCAATGGGTTTGACATGATTGATGAAGACCATTATGTTTATCACAAAAGCTCTAAAGACAAATTTGGTATTCTAACTTTGTATGTAGATGACATACTTATAGCAGGAAATGACATATAGTACGTAAATGAAATCAAAGGATGGTTATCTTCTAACTTTGAAATGAAAGATATGGGTCAGGTAGACTACATTCTTGGAATCATTATTTCAAGAGATCATTCAGAGATGTTATTGTCACTCTCATAGGAGACGTATATCAATAAATTCCTTGAATGATTTAATATGCAAAATTGCAAACCCATTGATAACCCCATTGCCAATAATTAGTTTCTTAGCAAGAGTATACGTCATGAGATGCTAGAATAAATGGAATGTATGAGGAACATTCCATATGCCACTGCTATGGGTAGTCTAATGAATGCAATGTTGTGTACAAGACCTAATATATGCTATGCAATGAGCATAGTAAGCAGATATCAGTCCAATCCATGCGAAGCACACTAGAAAGCTATGAAGAGGATACTTAGATACCTCAAATGTACCACAAACTATTCTTTCTATTATCAAGGCAAGGATCTATGATTGAGAGGATACACAGATGCTAACTAGGGAGGAGATATGGATGAGTGAAAGTCCACTTTAGGATTCATTTTCTTACTTGGCAAGTGTGCCATCTCATAGAATAGCAAGAAATAAATATATGTAGCCTTGTCAATAATGGAAACTGAGTTTATCGCTTCCTCAACTACAATACAAGAAGCAATTTGGTTGAAAAGGTTTATGGACCATTTAAGAGTAACTGTTTCAAAGGAACTAGTGACTATCTACAGTGATAGTCAATCATTGATAGCGTATATCAAAAATCCTAAATTTCACAATAGGACTAAGCATGTCAACATTAAGTATCATTATTCAAAAGATATAGTTGCATGATGAGAAATGAGCTTACAATACGTTTCCATGCAAGATATGATTGTAGATCCACTAACTAAGCCAGTATTGAGAGATGTTTTTGAGAGACACATTAGATCTCAAGGTTTGCGTAGGATTTGAGTTATACTATTTATATTGTAATCCCTTAACATTATTGTTTATGAATAATAATAAAGTTTATTACTTAGCAACACATGAGTGTGAATATTTAATGTGTAAATATTTACTGTTATTTATGATTGAGCATGTCAGAAAGATAAGTAACCCACTCACATGGGTGTTTACCTTAGTTTTTACAATGAGTTGATAAAGACTAAGATGAGGTAATGTTTAAATATATGGTGAACTCGATAGCCTACTCAAAATAAAAGTGACATCTTGTAGAAAATAAAATATTAGTCTTGTAAAGGTGTAAGATAAAGACATACTATTGGGTTTCGATTAGGGAAAAATAAAATAAAAATGCAGCGAATATATGAAACCCACCAAGATCCATGTGTTCCAATTGATACAATGAAGAGAAACCTCTTAAAGTGTAAAATCATCTAGTAGGTGTTGCCTCATATAAAATGAACACCTTCTTTTGATATCCACACTTGAATACAATGAATGGATTCACCTAGAGTGCTAGCTCCCTTCCTTGGCAGCTAGGGTAACAGAAAAAAAAATTTATTTTTTTTACTCTCTTAGGGATGATGACTCACACTTTTAGTATGTCTTCTTAGGGTCTTAAATCATACATAACATATATATAGGTGACCCAACCCTAAGTAAGAGAGAGAGAGAGAACATCGAGCTCATATTTCTTTTTAAAATAAGAAATACTTTATTTTTTTTATTCAAAATAAGAATTATAATATTAATCTTAATTAATATTTTTTTTATTTATTTTGAATTTTAATTTATCACAAAATAAAATTCAAAATGCTCGAATTAACCCTTAGTCAATTCATCACATTCCATGTGTGCCATCCAATAGGTTCATATTATGTTGGCTGTGAGCCCCAATCCTATCACGAACCCACAAGTCATAAACGGCCTCTAGCAAGACATTGCGGCTACCCAAATAATATGAATATCAATACTTCGATTTTGACCTAATAGAACATGTTATAATCCATTTATCACACAATATCTTGTTTAAACATAAGTCATGGTCCATGTCAAACTTATATAGTTCAAACATATAATTTCTCGATCACTAAGTAGACTAATAATATCAACTAACAATGATCGCTTCATCAATTAATTTTAGCACAATAATGCATTTCTTAGTCCTACTTATTAAGGGGCCCAATAGATATCTATCTTATAAGAGAGGGATAAATTCCATCTAGATTATTCACTATCCTCTACTTGATTCTTATCATGCCAAATCATAACCTTTATTATTATCCAATTAAAGATAATGTTTGATTATGTCAAAATATAATATTCCTTATGTAGGATACTATGATAATCTTAGATCTAAGGATTGATAACATAATTATTATATGATTACTAATGACATTAACCCATGTAGTATCTCATAACGGGTCTATCTAGTAACTATCCTCCAATAAGTACCTATAATTTTGATTTATATCACCATATATAATCATCCCATGATTATCAATCAAACCTATACTAGTCTTTATTTATCATTATTCTTTTTAATGATAAATGACTAGGGATAGCCAAAAATAACATTGAAGTGTTATTTATGAACATTATTATGTTCTAACATACCAAAATATAATAAATGAAGAAAATCCAATTTTCTAAAATTAAATGTGACATTACTTAACGAACAAAATATATAGCCTAGGGCATAACCACTAACACATACATGAGGTTTTACGCTTTAGATTGATATCTAAACTAGATTAGGTGTAATCCTATGATAAGTTAAATGTAACTATCACATTCTACCATGAAAGCCAAAAGTAGTCCTAAAGTGAGAGGACTAAAGTTGGATGCTTTGGTACGTTGCAATCTTATGCTTTTGTATGGTGTTAAAATGCATTTTGTAAGACATATGCTCCTTAAAGGGAAGGAAAGAACACCATAACACATGTTTCATACCATGTGTGCTTACATGACTAAGAAATGGTTCAGTATGGCTAGCTTAGTTAGTCTCCAAAAGGCTATGGAATAATTTTGCCTAATAGGTCTAATTGGAAAAACGAGTTAAATAATGAAGGATGGCATACATTAAGAGAGGAAGATAGCCTTTAGATCACATTTATTAGTTTTATGGTTCACCGACATACCTATTATAGTCCTTATAAGTAAAGATAAAATAGTGGACACAAAAAATTGTTACATAAGATGCATTTTATAAGTAAAGATAAAAAGAAAGATCTTGCTATCATTTATAAGGCTAGGAATTCGGTTTTAGTTAGCATTCCTAGTGTTCATAAGATTCCCATTGATGAAGATGTATAGTTTGATTAGAAAACTAACCTAGGTTTTCGAAATAAGAGTTCCACCCTCTTTAGGTAACTATGAGTCCTTGTACAAGTATAACTTCTTACAATCACATTGTAGGGACACCATATCAGATCCTAGATAACTGAATAGTATCAGTAGCAAACTACTCACAGGAGTTGGATTACCTAATTTTGTTATCACAAGTCTTTTCGAGGTACAAGACATTTATGTCGTAGAGACATTTCGAATATTTAAGACACCGATAGGTCTGACACTTTCTCTAAATAAGGCATGTATTCGATCCCCATTGTAATAGCTATTGCAATAATATCTTCTCATTTTTTGAAAGTGACAACTGTAATTACTGCACTTTGATTCCTATGCAATGGCATTAACGCCTTCAGGCTATAAAACCAAATTTATCCAATCGAACACGTGGCTCCCATTAGATGGCACCATTTTTCTATAAAATCCTTTCTCATTTTTGCATTTTTACCTTTTTTGGTTTTGTGATCTTGCTTTCTTTCCTATCTTTTCCTTGTTTCTTCCCGTTCTTATACATTCTTGCATTTTTCATCTTTTTCTCTGTTTCATTCTTTAATCTTTATAGGTTAGTGACTTTGATCTTTCTTTTGTTCTTGTATTTCTATTTCCTTATTTATTTATATCTAAAATGAGTGGATCAGTAGGCTCTAGCGATATTAGGATTAGTAAGGGTCTCTTATACAATAGTACGCAAAAGACTTTTACCAATAGTATGCCCTTAAAGGGCATACCAGTAGAACTTCCAATGTTTCAAACTCCAGTCAATAATAGACCCAATAGTGCACCCTTAGAGAGTGCTCTTATAGAAATGGTAGTATCCTAAGCTTCAGTCCAGAACAAACCCAAACCTAAAAGAAGGCAATCGAGAGCCAATCCTCGAGTTTTGAAGATTTGTTCATCCATCCGAACTGATGATTCCACTATTTAGGGATGAAATTAGGAATATCAAACTAGTACATTTTGCTTTCTCCAGGCCTGCACCTCCAAGCATATACCAATTTAAATGACAAGAAAAAATTGGTTCTTTATGAGGCTAATTTCCAATCCAGAGTTATTATTCCTTCAACCAAATTTGAGGTGTCATTCCTTAAGTATTACAATATCATTGTAAGCCAGCTCTATTCTAATGTTTGGCTTACTCTAATAGGCTTAGAAATTTGGTTGTTAAATAGGGTATTGATCCCATAGTAAGGTTAATTAGAGTGACCCATGTGATTAAACTCTGAATATTGATAAAGAACCATACTTATATCCAAGCTCAGACCAAATATGGTGTTTTTGTTTAGGGAAGTTAGACTCACTAAAGAACTAGAAAGATCACTTTTTTCATCTTGGAGAGTGAGTATAACTTTCCTATCTGAATTGTTTGTTGGAAATTTTCCAATAGGTTAGACAACAATTTGTTGTTGGGTGAGAAAGAGGAAAAAACCTTAAACTAGTGGAGAGAACTCGCCCAAGACAAGAAAGATAATTATGAGTTCCTACCCTTTCTCTCATCGAGGAGATCAAAGGAATAAATCAGGTAATCACTTTCTATTATGTTAAAATAAAATCTATTTTTTCTCATTATGTTCATATTTAATAGTTATGAAGAGAGTGGACAAACAATCCTTGGGTGAGAAAATAAAGGACTAAATAGCTAAGATTGGGGAGAGCTCGAATCAAACAAATATGATGTTATCTCCCGCCATAGCTAGCTAGGCTTTGATCACTCCTATGACTGCTTTTGAAAGTTATTGATCATAATGATTTATATGATATTTTTACTATGTTTTTTAGGTGTTTAATTGAGTTAATTTTGTGTTAATTATGTTGAATTTGAGTTTAATTGGTAAATTTTATGTTTTTAGAGTTTATTGTGAATTTTTGTGTTTTTCTGGGTTATGTTGCTAAAAAAATGACTTAATTGCAAAAAGCCAATAAGATTTGGGCCAAATTATAAAGTTAGGAAATTCATGCAAGAAATTAGATGTGAAGTCTAGAAGACTCATGAGTGGTCGTGCATTTCATTACTTGAAAAATCAAGTGGCCGTACATTGAAGATTTGGAGATAAGTGGTTGTGTGATGCATAGGTTGGAAAAATAAGCAGTCGTGTTTCAATTTTGGTGGAAGAAGTTCAAGTGGCCATGTGTGACTTTTCAAAGGAGATCAAGTGGCCATGTATCCCAAAATAAAGGATACACGACAATGCATTGTTACAAAGACAAAATCAAGTGGCCATGTGTTTATAGTCCCATGCAGAGAAGGATTTCCAGATTTTCCAATTCAAGAAGGATTCTTTTCTTATTCCAATTTGGGAAGATTAGAAAGCTTCTACAACTTATTTTGCCTATAAATAGAAGACTCAAACAACAAAGAGAAGGGATCAATGAGAATCATCAATTAGGAAAAAAAACCATTAGTTATCAAGAATTCATTAGTTTTTAGTATTTTACGTTGTTTTCTGTTTTCTTTATTTTTATTGTTTTCTTAAAGCTTTGTTTTGGTTTTAAAAATGTCTAGTGAGTAGTTTCCTTTAACTTTTGCTAGAGGATACTTGAATCTTTAACTTTTATTGTTATGACTTAAGCTTGTGCTTAATTTTAATGCAAGTTTGATTATTTCTTAGTTCTTAAGCATATTCTTATCATTATTTAACTAAAGTTTGGTTGTTAGCTTGATTAATTATAGGTTAATAATTGACTTTTTGTTTGATCATTGATATGCATGTCCTTAGGTTAGTTTGCTTGGATTGATGCATGATTATGTTCTAAATAAGAGATAATTTTGTGTTAATTAAAGTTAAGATTAAGAAAAAGTGTAACTAAGAATAGGTGAAAATTAAATTTCTTGAAAAAGGATTTAATAGACATCTAGGAGGATTAATTTAGATCTTTATGCTAAGTGTTGAATTATTCTGAATAAGAGAATTTTAATACTTGAAATGATAATCTTGAGTAAAGTTATCTAGTTTATTCATCTGAATTCTTCATAATCATTTTTGTTTCTCTTTTAATTAAGTCATTAAAATGAAAGTTAAGGTTGATAGTTTCTTTAGCAAGAGAACTTCAATTATTATTTTGTTTTTAATTCATGTTAGTTTAATTTTAATTTTAATTTTGTTTAATTGTTTATTTAGTTTAATGTTTTCTTTTAAATCAAAAACATTTGGGAAACAATCTCGGGTTAATTTAATTCATACATAGATATTCTTCTTAGCAATCCATATTTTCTTGGGTACGATATTTGGGGTCTTAATCTATATTTCCCTATATTACTAGCCGATCTAGCACACTTGCTAGACACCGATCAAGTTTTTGGCACCATTGTCGGGGAATAGCTGTGTTATTTGTTTAATATCTTTGATTAAGTTAGTTTGAGATTTTTATTTTTATTTTATTTTTGATTTGGTGATTGTTCTTTACAAAAACAATTTTAGACATTCTTCAAGATGATGCAAGATGATGTCCAAAACTATGAATTATTTCTTTTAAAACAACAAATGAATGATTTAGTACGAGAAAAAGAGGAAATAAAGTAGTTGCGTGCATAGTTACAAAATTCTTATTCATCACCATCCCTTGTTGAAGAGTCTTATTCTCTTTGGGCTTTAAGAGTGCAAATGGAAGAATTGAGAAGAGAGAATTAAGAACTGAGATATTCAAAAGAGGCATGTATCTCTAAGAATCAATGTCTTCATAACCAACTTATATGTAAGGACGAGCAATTTTGGGTTGAAAAAGAAAAATGGAGGGCCACACAAGAGGCTATTATCTTCAAAACATAAGATGTTTGTGACTTCCTAATAAGAAAGGAAAGGAAATTTTATGCTAAAAAAGAGGAGTGGGAGGCTACATTAAGGGCTCAAGAGGAAACGTTTAGAATCCAAGAGGAAAAATTAAGAATTCATGAAGAAAAGATAAGGACTCAAAAGGAGACAATTAAAAGTCAAGAAATTTCATTAAGAGATAGAGAGCATGGAATTGAAAAGTTCGAATCTAAGCTCGAACTTTTGAGCACTTTTATGAAATTTCAAGGTGAAGATGGTAAGGAAAAGGAAACAAATCATTCATTAATAGGGGATAAGGAACAAGAGGAACAATTCATTTTTAAAGATAAGTCATGTATTTATTTAGAGGATGTAAGATCTCTTGTAGAGAATTTATCACCAAAAGAGTAAGAAAGGAAAAATTCTCAAGAGGAGACATTTGATTTAATCCACTAGAAGAATTTATTTAGGCTAGAAGAGCCGGTAGAGTTCGTTATAAATGAGCTAAAGGAGGAGTCATATTTTATTGAAGATATAGAGTTTCTAGCTTTGATAAACTATGACAAGTTTCTTTTACGAATAGGAGAAAATGAGGAGCAAAGTCCAGAGGGACCTATATTTGGATCACAAGCTTGACCTCCTAAGAGTAACATGAGTCCAGCTGGAACTCATTAACTAGAAATTCTTCTCTAACTCTTCTCTTTAAATTTTCATCAATTTTTTTATGATTTATGTTTTATATTATATTAGTTTTAGCTCATAGGTTTTTGCATATTTATTCGTTTGTGTTCTTTTCAATTCATGAGTTTAAGTTTAGGGGTTGAAAAAAAAAAGCTCCTCCTAATGATTTTGTTTTGTGCTTAATCATCATATTTGAAATGAGAAAGGGATTCTAAGAGCTAAAATGATTTTTAAGGTAAGTGAATTACAACTTAGTTGAACTTAATATGAATTTATGAGTTGTTTTCATCGTTCAAATGAGAATTTCATCTTAGTTGCTTGAAGTTTCATATATTTATTCATTTGCTAAAGAAAATAGTGTACTTGATATGCAATTCAACTGGTTTGTATATTTGCATATTGTTTGGCATAATTAAATTGGAGCTTGAAAAAAAAAGGAAAGGCATAATTAAGTGATTAAATGAGTATGAGTAATGTTTTATTCATGTGGTGAATGCAATTTAACTTGGTGCTTTAATGTGCAGTAGGAGAGAAAGTTTCAAAAATCGGTAACAATCCTCGCACGCCCGCACATGCCTAGTAGCCTTGCCTTTTGCACCCGTGCATGGAAGATCTGCCCTAGCACTACCCTCTTGCGCTCTCACGCATTTTCCCTTCCCTGCCTATTCATGCCCACGTGATGGGACTCTGCCTATCAGCAGGCTAATGTGCGGTCGCGTCCTCCCTCTCCATTCATTACGCACGCTCGTGGATGGTAAATTACCCAGTTGCATCCCCGTGTGTCCCTCGCCTACCTCCATGTGTGCCCGCATGTGGATATCCCCACACCCATGCACGACCATGCATTTGGGTGTTGTATTTATATTGCTCCTTTAACATTCTTTCATCCTTCATTCTTCATTGTTCCTTTCCTTTTATTTTGCTCCACCACCCTCACTCATACATCACCCACCACACCTTCACACACTCACATTACACCACTCACTCACACTCAAACACTCACTCCAACAGACACTTCTAATTTAATGATTGCACTCACTTGCACATTTTCATTTGTTTGAAGTTGATATTACGGCTGTGACTATTTTGATCATAACTTTTGCTACAGGTGTTTGATTGACTATTATAATATGTTTTCAAAAAGCTTATTTCGAGACGGACATTTGTTACTTGGGCTTTTTCCTATGTAGTAGCTCATTTCGGGCCCTAAAAATGATGTTTAAACCTTTAATTTTTAATTTGAAGTTTTAAGGACAATTTTTATTTGTTTTTTATCTGCTTAAAGCTTTAATTTGCTCGCTAAGAGTAATATGCATGAATTGGTGTAACTTTATTGTTCTTAAATATAGGTTTACTTAGAGTTACATTTTGAATTGAGTTATGTTCATCTGCATTCCATTACTTTTAGCAACCTATTATTTGAGAGTGAACTTCATTGTCGGCATTATATAGATTGAGTTTGTATTTAAGTTGGCTTATTTTATTTTGTGGTTACCATGACCCATGAAAATCTTTCTCTTCTTTTATTTAAACCTAACCATCACCAATTCACTTTACACTTGAGATTATACATTCACACATTGTCCACCTCGTAACATATTGATATCATGCATTGAACACTCAAGTAAGTTAGCCTAGTTATATTTGTTCGCTTAGTTACCATGATTATTAAGCCTTGATTATTGCACTTTATTGGTTTTAAATGAATGATTGCTTGTTAACTCAATTTCATTGGGCCCATGCTTTATTTTTTTCTTGATTATGATTCTAGGTGTAGATTGCTTACACATTTCTCTTGGACACTAACTTGTTTCTCAAAAGTTATGTAATGGAGCTAAAATTTTTCATTCTTTGCTGAGCACAACAAAATTTTAAAGAGGGGAATAGAGCTCAACTGAGCTAGAAATTAAAGACCAATTCAATGGAGTTTTCTTAACTTGCTCATTTTCTTACTCATGAATAATGTTAGTTATTTTGTTTCAGTCATTTTTTTTTGTTTTAGTTATTTAGTTTGGTTTTTAGTGCATGTTTAGTTTTTATTTTGCATGTTAGTAAGTAGGTTTAATTCATTAATCATATATTGTACATTTAGCTTAGTTCGCCCTAGTTTTTTCTTAAAATTGAACATATTGAACTTTACTTTAGAATGTGCAAATTTAAAATACTTTTTTAGCATTAAAACAAGCATGCTATTTAATGAATTTTGGCTAGTTTAGTATTCAACTTGGCTTATATTTGTTAGTTTCTATCTTTTTAAGCACTTAAAACTAGTTTTTGAACTTAAAAATAAACAATACATTGAAATAGTTAAGTAATGAGTTTTAGAATGCCAGAACCTTCCTCATCACCCTTCAAAGCATAAAAGCAACTCAAAATAACTTAGGAAGTGATCTAGGCAATATCTTTATTATTGAGCCATATCTTAACTTATTTTCCTACCTTATATGCATATTTATTTTTAGTTAGCCATTTTAAGCCTAATGAGGTTTGCTTAATGCATACCATATTTATTTTTCTTATTACACACATTCATTTTACCATATAGCCTAAAAAGCTTTTATCTTCCTTTCTAGAATTGGCCACTACAGGATTGGATGGATTAATAGGAATTAAGTATTTTGATGGGTGTGATAAGATGTTTTTTATTTTATTGTTAAGGGCTATTGTTGAAGTTAAATGAATAGTAAAATAATACCTTGTTATTACCCATGTTATTATTGTAATACCAACATCAGAGCTAGTGTGAAAAAAGAAAAAAATAGAAAAAAAAGAGAAAAAAAGTATTGAAATAAAGCTTGTATGTATGGAAAAATTTTAAGTGTGGGGTAGTTACAAGGAAAAATGATTATGACTTCTTAAAAGGGTATGAATTGTGAATGTAAGAGAGTTTCAATTATTATTTCTCTTTCATAAAAAAAAGCTTTGATTTGTGAAGGGTTGGGGGATTGTGGCTAAATTCTTTATTGTTTAAGTTAGTGGATGAAATTTATGAATTATTAGTCTATTTTATCTTAAAGTGGCTATTCTATTTTATTATCTTATATCCATTCTTTGATAACCAATACCTTATCCCCATTACAACCTTTAAAAGACCTAAGTGATTCTAAGTTTTGTTTTTTAGTTGTTTAGTGGAGATGACCTTTAGGTTTCGGTGCTAAAGGAGAGGCCTATGGTGTTTCTAGAGTTTCAAGCGCCAAACCATTTGGATACTCATGTGTACATTCATTCTAAGCTTAACTATGAATTTGCATTGGTATTTTTTATTTTGAAAATGCTTAAAATATTTTGGTCTTGCACACACACAAGGAAACTAACTCATGTTGTCTTAATTGATTTTATTCTAGTTGAAAATTTTATTAAGTGCTCTTGTTAATTACTAAAATGGATTTTTAAATGCATAATTCTTTAGTCAAGTTTGATTATTTTGAGAAGTTTGATTGTTCTAATTTGTTCGAGGCCTAGCAAAGTCTAAGTGTGGGGTATTTCATAATGGTGATTTATATGATGTTTTTAATATAATTTTAGGTGTTTAATTAAGTTAATTTTGTGTTAATTAGGTTGAATTTAAGTTTAATTGGTAAATTTTATGTTTTTAGAGTTAATTGTGAATTTTGGTGCCTTCAGGGTTATTTTGCTAAGAAAAATGACTTAATTGCAAAAAGGCAATAAGATTTGGGCTAAAACTATAAATTTAAGAAATTCATTCAAGAAATTAGACGTGAAGTCCAAAAGACACATAAGTGGCCATGTATTTCATTGGTTGAAAAATTAAGTGGTCGTGCATTAAATATTTGGAGATAAGTGGTCGTGTGATGCATAGGTTGGAAAAATGAGTTGCCGTGTATCAATTTTGCTAGAAAAAGTTCAAGTGACCGTGTGTGACTTTTCAAAGGAGATCAAGTGGCCGTGTCTCCCAAAATAAAGGATACATGGCAGTGCATTATTACAAAGACAAAATCAAGTGGCCATGTGTTTACACTCCTATGCAACGAAGGATTTCTAGATTTTCCAATTCAAGAAGGATTCTTTTTCCTATTCCAATTTGGGAAGATTAGAAGGCTTCTACAACTTATTTTGCCTATAAATAGAAGACTCAAACACCAAAGAGAAGGGATCAATGAGAATCATCAATTAGAAGAAAAAACAATTAGTTATCAAGAATTCATTAGTTTTTAGTTTTTTATGTTGTTTTCTATTTTCTCTATTTTTATTGTTTTCTTAAAGATTCGTTTCGGCTTTAAACATGTCTAGTGAGTATTTTCCTTTAACTTTTGCTAGAGGATACTTGAATCCTTAACTTTTATTGTTATAACTTAAGCTTGTGCTTAATTTTAATGTAAGTTTGATTATTTCTTAGTTCTTAAGCATATTCTTATCATTATTTAACTAAAGTTTGGTTGTTAGCTTGATTAATTATTGGTTAATAATTGACTTTTGGTTTGATCATTGATATGCATGTTCTTAGGTTAGTTTACTTGGGTTGATGCATGATTATGTTCTGAATAAGAGATAATTTTATGTTAATTAAAGTAAGTTAAGATTAGGAAAAATTGTAACTAAGAATAGGTGAAAGTTAAATTTCTTGAAAAAGGATTTAATAGACATCTAGGAGGATTAATTCAGATCTTTATGCTAAGTGTTGAATTTTTCAGAATAAGAGAATTTTAGTACTTGGAATGTATGTGACTAAACATTTATACATGATTGTTACATGAAAGATAAATTTTATGTATGTAATCTTATGATGAGTAAGTGTATATTTTAATATATACCTATACTTTAAAATAAGAAATACAATAGTATACACACACACACACACATATGTTAGTGTAAGCCCTAGACCCAATACATTGTAACGAAACACTTGAAATTAATAAAATGAGGCATTTGTTTTATCCTTTGTATTCCTGTGCATATCAATTGATAAAACTATCCAAGAGTGTTGTTTCGGTTTAAGTTATCATGTGTGAGGCACATGGATTGTAAGACCTTGAAACAAATGAGACATCATTCTAAATATCCCTAGTCAGTCATTGTTATGGGAATAACAAATGAATTAAGACTAGTATACTCTCTCTGATCTTATGAGTTCTGTCTTACGGATCATTAGGACAAGAGTGTCAATCAGAGATCATAGATACATGTTAAAGAACATGGTATCTGGATTCGATCCGCTCATGAGAATACTACATGGTACAAGTCATAAGTGTTTCTCAGATGCAAGTTTTGTATCAGAGTTCTTAGACCTGAAATCTCTATGAAACTCTTTATGAATTATTGTGTACTTTGACATACACCTAACGTGCTCGTAACAGAGTGACAAGTACGGGTATGATTGGGTATGCACTGATTCATGTTAGAGA
Source organism: Excoecaria agallocha (assembly GCA_037975025.1). Lineage (NCBI taxonomy): Eukaryota > Viridiplantae > Streptophyta > Magnoliopsida > Malpighiales > Euphorbiaceae > Excoecaria > Excoecaria agallocha. Next base: position 57,631,467 of record CM075811.1, on the reverse strand, counting down.
GCATGAGAGAAGTGAAGGGATTACCCCTCTCGATAAGAGAGAAAAATATCACCGGCCACTTGATCAGTGAACTGAGAAGTGTATGGCCATACTGAGATGAAATAATGAGTAATCATTATTTATCTGAGAGTTCAGTGTCACTGGAATATCAAGAAAGGAATTAATATATATAAGGATGACTAGTTCCATGCCTTATATTAATTCTGATATTTATGGGTAAGGGACTATACAAAATTGCATTGGGTCACTAAATGCCATATGCATTTTCATTTAATTTGGAATGCTATAATATCTTGCTAGAGAATATATATAGCCTTTGAATTAATTTATTAATTCATTGCCAACATTAAATGGACCTATAGGATCGCACACAAAGCATTGGGCTTAAAATGTTTAAATTAAGTATTGAGCATTAATTTGGGCTTTTAATTAAAGTCAAATTAATGTATGTAATGGGTTATAATATTGCTATTGGGCTTTGGTCCATGAGAGAGAAATTCAGCCCACAAGGTTTAATTTCAATTAACTAATTATGTTACATTAATTAAGTTAATTGAGTATTAAAGCCTAAAGGAATTTAAATTAAATCAAATCACTTAAATATATATAATGAAGTGGCCGAAATTCCAAGATGGAATTCAAGGAATTTCGGCACATGCAATTAAGTTATATTAAGTGATTTTATTTAATTAAATGTCTTATGTTTTATTTCAAATTTGAATTTAAATTCAAAGGAGTTTAATTCAAAATATATTACTTATCTTTAGGAAGTGATAGAGTTTGAATTAATCATCTTAGGATGGTTGAATTCAGATCAAAGACTTGCCAAAGGATAAGCATATATATTAAAAGAAATAAAACCCTAAACCTAATTTTTTTGTGGCATGAATAGTAACTCGTGAATAGTGACTCTCTCTCTCTTAATTCTTTTGTTCAATTTTTCACAAGGAGAAAGGATTGTTCCTCATTCTCTTGTGTTATTGAGCAGTAATAGCAATCTAAAGAAGTACAAAATCAAGTTTTGTAGCTTCAAACTATAACCCTTATACAATACCGAAAAAGAGATCTAGCAATCTCGTTTTTAAGCCGAAGGTGTAATTGTGTGTGTGAGAATAGAGGGAGTGGCACAAAAGGCTATTCGTTAGCATTGGTGATCGAGATCTAAGGCGGACAAAGCCATCTTAGTTGCTGGTCATCATTGGAATAAAAGTTTTAAAAGGCATCAAAAGTTGTAAGTTCGATAACCCTAAAATTGCATGTTTCGATTCTATCTTTGGATATGTATGGTATGTATGATAAAATTTTTGTTTTTCCGCTGTGCTATCATGATTATCATACCATGTCATATTCCATCAACATACACACACACATTAGATATCTTTGTCAATAATCTTTACCTATATACATGTATGAACATATATATATATATATATATAACCCTTTATTAATAGTCATATCGCATGCCATATCCAATTCATTGTGTATTTACATAGACACAAATTTAACTTAACTATATAAAAGGCATAATGTAACATACATTAAAATTCTGCACAGGGCAGCAATCAAAGGCTTAGAAGCACCGACTTTGATCGAAAGTACAAAATGAAAGACGGTCCTTAGGATGGGTATTGATAATAAGGAAGAATACAAATCTAAACAGATCAAAACTTGCAGTCTAAACAAAGTAATAAGGGTAAACAAATGCAAAAGACAAAAACTATAGTGGCCTAAATACCAGCTTAGTCATGAATGGTATTTTTTTCAGTTGACTAGTACACTAGAGCAGAAAAATGTGCCAAATGGTAAAAAAATATTTTATTTTACTATCATAAAATATTAGTAATATTAAATACGAAGTTAAAATTTAAAGTCAAAATGAGGTCAAATAGGCCCCTAGAAGTTGAAAATAAAAAAAAATTACGGTTTTGGTTTAAATAATACACTAGTTAACAAAGGGTTTAACTACATTTTAAAAATAACAAATAATCTCTAAAAATTCTTAAAATTTTTATATCTACATTAAAGATATGTAGAATGTTTTGGTACAAAAAAATAAATTTTACAGTGACACTGAAAGTGGTTCAATCGGACTGTTTTAAGTGAATCGAATTGAAAACAAATTCTGATTGAACTAAAATTTTTCATAAAAGCTTAATTGATTATTTTAAAAATTACGAAATTGATTTTGGATGAATTTGGAGTTAGAAGGAAAGAGAATTATATTAGAATTCATAAATGGGCTTAAAAATTAATTTGGGCTTGAATTAGGCCCAAACACCTTGATTGGACCAGAACTTGAAAGTAAATTATTGGTGGCCAAGCATGAAGCTGGATGTAACAAAGTTTGTAAATAAGTGTTTAATTTTTCAGCAAGTAAAAGTAGAGCACCAGTTCCCATTGGGTTTATTACAGCTTATAACTATACTCAAATGGAAATAGGACCAGGTAACTATGGATTTTGTGATAAGGTTACCGCTTACCAAAAAAAAAGCATGATGCAATTTAGGTAGTAATTAATAGACTCACTAAATCCACTCATTTTCTACCAGTGTGGATGGACTATTCTTTAAATAAGTTTGCAGAGATCTATATTGATGAAATCGTAAGACTTTATGGAATGCTTTCTTTGATTATTTTTTATAGGGATCCAAGATTTACCTCACAATTCTAGAAGAAGTTGCAAGATTAATTGGGGATGAAGCTTTACTTTAGCACTACTTCCACCCTCAAACAAATAGACAGTCATAATGAGTTATTCAGATTCTAGAGGACATATTAAGATGTTGCATCCTTGAGTTTGAAGGTAGCTGGGAGAAATATTTACCTTTAGCAAAGTATGCTTATAATAACAACTATTAATCCAGTATTAAAATGGCTCCATATAAAGTATTATATGGAAGGGAATGTAGAACTCCATTATATTAGACTGAACTATGTGAGAAAAAGATGATAGGGATAGATTTGGTGTGTGAAGCTGAAGCAATGTTACGGATTATCAAGGATAGGCTTAAAAAGGCTATCGATCGATATAAATCTTATGCAAACTTAAAAAGGAAAGACATCGAGTACTAAGTTAAGGATAAAGTATTTCTTAAGGTATCTCCCTAGATGAAAGTACTAAGATTCAGCAACAAAGGCAAGCTGAGTCCTAGATCCATTAGACCTTATGAGATTAGTTAGAGAGTAGGGCCAGTTGCCTATAGATTAAAGTTTCCAACAAAGTTAGAGAAGATTTATGATGTCTTCCATGTATCCATGTTATGGAGATATCACTCAAATCTAAGCCATGCCATCAAGCCTAAAGAAATTCAAATATAGCCTGATCTGACTTACGAGAAAAAGCTAATGAAGATTTTAGCTAAAGATGTAAGAAAGTTGAGAAATAAATAAATCCCATTGGTTAAAGTGCCATAGAATAATCATAACATTGAGGAAACCACATGGAAAATGATTGATATCATGTAAAATGTCTATTATTTAGTATGTATTTTCTTTTATTTAAGTAGTTAAGCATGTAATATTATGTGTTTATGTTTAGTTTGTGTTTATTTGTGTTATAGGTCAAAGTAGGTTCAAATGTGAAGTGATTTGAGGAAATGGTGTAGGATTCGGATGAAGCTCACAAGTCGTGAAGAGGCTCACGACTCAGACAAAATTGCACGAGACGTGAAGGTGCTCACTAGTGTAATAGAGGCGACACATTCATGAGTCGTGAAGGTATTCACGACTTGGTGAGCAAAGCAAGAGGCATTCATGAGTCAAAGGACATTCACGAGTGAGGAAGACCTGATGGAGTTCACGACTCATAAAGACATTCACGAATCAATCAAGGCACCTATTTTCAAACGATGCCACTTTTCAGTACCCAATTTCTTAGCCAACCATCAAGACTTTTTAGGGCAGCTTTTTATGTTGACAACCATTCTGAAGGGACATGTTTGTAGAGTTAATCTCTATAAATATGGGAGTAAAGCTCTAAAGGGAGGATCGAAGAAAATTCATTAGTTTACTTAGAATATTTTAGTTATTTTTGGACAACACTTTTTACTTAGTTTGTAAATGATGACAAAAGAGCAAAGTCAAAGAAATAAGAGATATATCTGAAGGTCTTATAAGAAAGTAAACCCTGGGGAGTGATGATGTAACACTCTTATCAGCTACATAGCTGTAAACCTAGGACAATTATTAGTAATGGTGGATCTCATTTTTGTAACAAGGTTATAGAACAATTATTAAAGAAGTATAATGTAACCCATAAAATTGCTACACCTTATCACCATTAAAGCCAACATTTAGCAAATACAACCCAAATCCATCCAAATCAACCCATTTTCCATCTCTCGTATCATAAACTCTATGAAAATTTATCAAATCTATACAATTTATTTTTTAAGTTTTTAAATAACTAATTGAGCATCTAAAAAAATTAGAAACACAACAACTAATTGAAAGGGATGAAAATTATATTTTTTGCATTAATAAAATTTTTTTCAAAATATCTGCAAAATATATATTAATATTAAAATAAAATAAAATGATACACTATAATATTTAAATTTTAATTCAAATATTTAACAATTTAAAAGATTCCTTATCTAAAACATTTGATTTTTTTAATATAATTGCTCATTTCATGAAAATGAATGAAATGAAATAATATTTGCTTTCTCGTTTTTTGGGATATAATAGTATTTATAGTAACAGCAATAAAAGTGTAGAAATTGAATTTAATGCTCTCAATGATATACCTATAGTTGGCTGAAATCTTTTCACCATTTCATGGTAAATGACGTATAATTTATCTTTCTTTCAAAAGCATTTTTAAAAATGAATTTTTAAACATATGACATGTGAGGGTTATAATAGCTTATGTTTTTATACCTTTTAAAATATAAAAAACATTTTAATAGTTCTTTCAAAAATTATAAAAATATTTATAAATAATTAACCATAATCATATACTTCAACAACAACAATAATAATAACAATCTCATTCATTGTATACTATATAAATGCAAACAAATAATAAAAATATTATTTTAATAAATCTCCTTATAAATGGCTTGATCTCAATAAATATAAAACATGCATATAACAGTAAACAAAATTGCCAGATCTAGTTGTGATGGTATGTATATTTTATTTTAGCAAGCTTACTTTAGCAAATAAAATAAAAATCACAGTTAATTACTTTAGCAAATAAAATAAAAATAAAAGTTAATTAAGTAAATAATTAAAATGTATAGGAATGTCATTATTTTAAAAAATCTAAGTTAATCTGGTCGAACAAATTAAATCATAAATTGGTTGTTACGCCGATTTGACATCCAGTTCATTTTTAGAAACCTTGTTTTTATATGTTTTATTTCCCTTTATCTATAATCTATATTTATTATTTATTTACTTTTCATTTTATTTTATTTATTTATTTATGGAGTAGATATAGGGTTTATGGCTTAAATGAATGATTAGGGTTTCCACTTACCTATTTATTTTATTTAGGTTTCCACTTACCTTTTTATTTTATTTGTCTTTTATTTATTGTTTTATTATTTAATTGTCTGTAATTATATATTGATGTAAAAAGCATATTTATGTGATTTATATTTTGAAGGAAAATGAATATGCTCATGACTCAAATTTTGAAAAGTAAATCAAATATATTTGATACCGAATATTTTTGTTAAAGAAATTAATTCTTATACTGAATATTTCAATTCTGAAAATTAATTTCTATATTAAATATGCCAGTTACAAAAATTAATTCCTATATTGAATACGTCAGTTACAAAAATTAATTTTTGTATTAATTATCTTCATAATTATGAAATCTAAAAAACTCTATAAATAGAGCTTATGAATTTAGATTTAAAGGTTGGTTGCTAGTTTTTTATAAGCAATTCTAGAGAGAATTCATCCCCCCCCCCCTCGTTACTCAATTTCTTCAAAGGGTATTTAGACTGTGGAATTATTGCCGTTATCCTATCTAACGGTTTATGGACAATAGCCATGCTAGTAATGCGAAACAGGATCATTTGCTTATGCTTCTTAAGGGATTTTACGCTATAAGAGGTAAATAGATTTTTCTTTTCCTCTTCGTCTTTATATATATATATTTCCCAACATATTTTATTTCACTAAGTTAATTAAAATTATTTGTACACAATTAAAATTTCACCAAAATGTTTTGTAAATTAATTAATTAATTTGGTGTCTTCCACAATCAAAATTAGAGGAATACACAATTCAATGAAATTTGGGTATTTGTAAATGTTAGATATATATCACGATAAATAAATATAAATACCTCTTGAAGCTTAGATTCACAGACATCGAGATTGCTTATTTTTGAATAATTGGTCTAACTCTCACTCACGCCTCACAAGCCTTAAGATGAAAAGTTTGAGCCACGAACTAAAAGCCCTACCAAAAAGAAGAGAAAATACATGGAAACAAATTAGTAGAGTTTCGGTATGAGAGATTTTTGTTACATACCCAAATGAATAATTTTAGCCTTTATATAGGACTGTAATTAAGGTAAGATTAAATTCCCTTAATTGGAATTAATTCCAAATTGGTAGTTACATATTATTTAATAAAGAAATAATATTCTAATTAATGTGTCAATTAGATATGGAAATAATAAGGAAATAATATTGCAACTGCCCATATTAATATGAACTTAACTAGGCAAAGTCCCTAATTAAGGGAAAACCAAATATGGAACAAATTTCATATATATTATTTTCTATTTTGATATTTTCTCATTTATATCGAAGCCAATTTCTCATATGATAAGTCGTGGACATATCCCAAACTCCTTCATCTCCCACTTGCACATGAGAAAAGGATTTTCAATCTTTCTATTCTATCATATAGGCAGATAGTCTATGTGACCAACATACATCGAAAACACTAGTGTTATACACCTGTTAAGGATTTATAGCTTCTCAAGAAACAAGATCTTCTCACAATTATATTCCAAACCCTAGATAATTTTCTCACATTCGTTGTTTTATCTCTTGACCTCATAAAAGTAATTTTTGTGTTCACTATTATGTCTCTACTTATAAAGACTGCAATAGGTATACCGATGAACCACAAAACTATTGAATGTTATCAAAAAACATCTTCCCCATTTACTATATGCCATCAATCATAGTCCAACTCATTTTTCTAGTTAGATTTACCAAGCTAAAATTTTTCCATGATCCTTTGGAGACTAACCAAGCTAGCTACACAAAACTATACTTCTGGTATAAGTTAAGGGTTCTGAGGGTAATTATAGGATCTCACACTAGGAAAAAATTTAGATCATTCATATAAAATTCCCTTCTCTTGATCAACTTAAGCACATATGGCATGATGCATGTGTTATAGTGTTCTTTCCTTTCCCTTAAAGGAGCGCATGTCTGATAATTATTTAACACTATGAAGAAGTATAGGGTTGTAATGCCCCAACGCATCCAACTTTAGTCCATTTCCTTTAGGACTACTTCTAGCTTTTGGATAGAATATGATAGTTATGTTTAACATATCATCATATCATTCTTAATCTTATTTTGGATATTAATCCAAAACACACAACCTCATATGTGTCTTTATCTTTCACGTTAACAAGACTTATCTTGTAGTTTTTGCAAAATGGCATTTTTATTTTGAATAGGTTCTCGAAAATCTCTTTGTGTTCAAAAATTGCCTCATATTAGAATTTGTAAAATTATTAACAAAACTAATGTAAACACCCATATGAGTGGGTTACTTCTCTATCTAGTAAGCTTTATCTTATAATAAAATATGTTCACATATAAGCATTCACACTCATGTATTGCTAACAATGAACTCAATTATTATTATTATTATTATTATTATTATTATTATTATTATTATTATTATTATTATTATTATTATTCATAAATCATAATGTTAAAAAATTACAGTATATATCAAATCCTATGCAAACCCTGAGACCTAACATGTCTCTTAAACACATCTTTTGATACAAGTTTAGCTAAGGGATCTACTATTATATCTTATGTGGAAATATACTGAAAGTTTTTTCTGCTCGTGTAATAATATCTTTAGGGTATTGATAATTAATGTCGATATGCTTTGTCCTACTATGAAATTTTAGATCTTTAATGTAAGCTACTAATGATTGACTATCACTATAGACTATCACATATCCCTATGAGGCAATTACACTCAGATGGTCCATAAACCATTTTAACCAAACTGCCTCTTATACTACAATTGAGGAAGCAACAAATTTTGCTTCCATTGTTGAAAGGGCTACATAAGTTTGTTTCTTGCTACTTCATGAAATGGCACCCATGCCTGGCAAGAACATATAACTTGATATGGATTTTATCCCACCCACATATCCTCCCCAATTAGCATCTGTATGTCCTCTCAAATATAGATCCTTTCCCTAAAAATAGAGAGAATAATCTATGATACATTTAAGGTATCTAAGTATACTTTTCACCATCTTCCAATGTGGTTCGCCTAAGTTGTATTGATATCTACTTACCATGCCTACAACATAGCATATATCAGGCTTTTACACAATATTGAATACATCAGAATTCTTACGGCACTAGCATATGGAATATTTTTCATACGTTTTATTTTCTCTTTTGTCTAAGGACACATAATTTTGCTAAGAGACTGATTTTTAGCAATGGGGTTATTTATGGGCTTACAATTTTGCATATTAAATCATTAAAAAATTTTGTTAATGTATGTCTCTTGAGATAGTGACAATAATCTTCTCAAGTGATCCCTTGAAATCTTAATTCCAATTATAATATCTACTTAACCCATATCTTTCATCTCAAAGTTGGATGACAACCAATCTTTGAAAGATTTACATATTCTTTATCATTATCTATGATAAATATGTCATCTACATACAACGTTAAAATGATAAATTTATTTTCCAATCTTTTGGAATAAACAGAATGATATTCATCAATCATGTTGAACTCATTTGACATGATTGCTTCATGAAATCTCAAAAACCATTATCTCGAAGATTGCATAAGACCATAAATTAAACTGATCAATCGATAAACGTTATGTTTGCTACCTTATTAAATAAAACCTATAGGCTTCTCCATATAGATTTTTTCTTTTATTCCTTCATTTAGGAAAGCAATCTTTACATCCATTTGATGTAGCTTTAGATCCAAACTAGCAAGGCTAGAATTAACCTTATCGACATAAATTTAACAACTAGTGAAAAAGTCTCCCCATAGTCAATTCCTTCCTATTGTGTAAACCCCTTAGCAACTAACCGAGGCTTGTATCTTTCGATATTACCATCAGCTTTTTGCTTTATTTTAAGAATCCACTTATTTCCAATTGGTTTTTATCCTTTAGGAAGATCAACCAGTTCCCAAACATGGTTTGATCTCATGAAAGCCATTTCTTCTTCCATTTTCTTAATCCATTTATCTTTAGTGGGGCATAAGAGAGCTTCTTTTACATTTTTAGGCTCCTCATTATCTTATGATGTAATAAAAAAATACCTTGTTCACACTTTGATCTCAAATTATTGGCATGGAACACTTTTCCTTTCATATTTTTACGGTTTTGAATCTAGATAAACATATCTCATATATTCATCATAGCTTGATATGTTTCCACTAGGATTAATCCCTATACTGCCACTCAAATAAGGATCTTAAATATCCATACTTCTACTAGAGTTAGGCATGCTCACCCTTTCACTAAAGGAAGGATACCAAATATTTGAATCATTGAAAAGAGTGTATTGACCTTCTACATTAATTTCCCTCCCACTCAAATGGAGAGATCCTGGTAGTTCATCTTCTTAAGTTTTGTAAAAAGTAAGGTCTTGACTTAATTTGCTCTTCTTTGAAAACTCATTTCAAAAAAATAACATATTGTGATTCAAATCCTATTACTAAGCCATTTGCCTACTCAACTATGAACACGTATCATTTTGATACATCAGAATATCACATAAAGATACTTTTTTACCTCTTAGTCATAATTTATCAAATTTACTTGAGATATCATGGATATAAGCAGCATAAGCCCAAGGGTGAAATTTACTCTGGTGAAGTTGCCAACCAATCGACAACTCATAACTAGTGAAAGCAACAGACTTGGTAAGCATACGATTTAGAACATCTATGACTATCAATAAAGCATCTCCCTGATGGGAGATGGATAAATTTTCTTGAGCCATCATAGAATGTACCATGTCTAAAAGGATTATATTTTACCTTTTTGCAAAACTAGTTTGTTGTGGAGTTTTAGGAATCAACAACTGATGTTTCATTCCTTTTTCATCACATAAAGCTTTAAATTTGTTAGAAAAATATTCTTGACCATGGTCGGTTCTTACAGTTTTATTTTTCTTATCCAATTGATTCTCAATAAGATTAATAAAAGTCTTAAAGCAACTCAATGCTTTGGACTTGTGAGATATCAAATAGACATAACCATACTGAGTATAGTTATATATAAAAGTAAGGAAATAATATGCCCCATATCTTGCCCTAACATTCATTGGACCATAGACATTAGAATGAATTAATTACAAAGGAATTGTGGCTTGGGTTCCTTTTCTAAATAGCTTTCTAACTAGTTTTCCTTGTAAGCAATGCTCATATATAGGTAATTCAATTGTATTTAAATAACCTAACAAACCGACCTTAGCTAACCAATGCATTAGATCTTGCTCGATATGGTTTAATCTAGCATGCAATAATTTCACATTATTCTTATATGTATTTGAAGAATAAAAAATGAAAAAATATAGCTTTATTAGAATAATCAAGATCAAATTCCATAATTATAAAATTGTTCAAAGCAAAACTAGAACTATAAAAAATGTCTTCCAAAAATAAGTTGACTTTATCATCCTTAAAATGTAGAACAACCCAAGTTTCATTAAAGTTAAAATAAAAACTAAGTTCTTACGAATATCAGGAGCATAAAAAGCACATTGTGTAGGAGCAAGGTTCGGCCTTCACATAAGACTAGTCTACATATGCTAATTCAATAGACTGCCATTCTGGCATTATTGCCTCCATAAATCCACTTTGTACCAGCAGTTTCTCATCAAAACTTAACAAAGGCATCTTGATCCCTTATCACATAGTTTGTTGCCCCTAAATTAACCACCCACAAAGGATGGAGTTCAGTTAAAAATACAAAACTTTATACACAAATTTCACTCACTCTTAAGTTAGAATAGTGTATGTATTTAGGCATAGTGCAATCTTTAACATAGTGACCCTTCTACTGGCAGTTGAAACACTTCACCTTAGAAATGATCACTTTCTTTTTGCCTTTAAACCCCTTTTCATTATGCTTAACTTTCTATTTTTTAGGCTTTTGAGCCCTTTCTTTACCTTTGCCATTAAAGCTCCTTTTTTATTCTAATTTGACTTATTTTTACTAGAACTAGAGTGTGCCATATGCACTTCAGAATTGATCTTGATTGATGCTAAACGGTCCTCTTCCAACTCTAAATGTCTAACGACATATTTAAATATCTTAATGCTATCCATGTTAGCCAATTGCATTTTTATGTGCTTTTAACTCCTTAGCAAAGATTGGATGACTGCTTGAAACTTATTGCTCATCATCAACTTTTAACCTACATCAATAAGCTCACAAATCATATTCTCCATCTCATAATGATATTTCTGCATTATATGATTAGGCCATTTTTTATAACTATCAAACTTGATTGTTAAAGATTAAATCCTCATTAAAGACATTCCTCTAAATTTTTCTTTCAATGCAACCTATAAGTCCATTGCATTTTGATATGAGCAGAATTGCATGGTGATATCATCTTTCATCGCACTTAAGAGGAAGATCTAAGTAATAAAATTCTTATTTTTCCATGTTGCATAGGCATTTTGTTCCTGCTTATGCTGAGTAGAAGTGACAACCTCAAGTTCAGTTATAACTGAGCTTAAGTTTCGAGAGCCTCCTACTCCTCTAGCACATACTGGATTTTCATGCTCCAAATTTCATAGTTGTCACCATTGAGTTTCATATCTTTGTTCAATTCAGTGACTATTAATTTTAAAGCCATTTAGATCCTCAAATCAAAATAGAAAATATGTTACATATTATTAAGAAGAGTATGGTAATACATGTTATTTAATATACATTTGAAATTAGAATCTAACAAAGTCATCTATCAGGCTCAAAATCAAAAAGGTTACTAACAATATCCAATTGCCCTCTAAATCCTAATATTTAACCTTACAGATTAAAATTTCATGCATAGTAAATTTTTAATTTCTTGGAAATTAAGTTCTTAAACTTAGTTGAGGATATTATAAGATATAGATAATTGAGCCATAACTTAATTACCAAGCAACTATTTTACCCGTAAAATATATTAAATGGCAAATAATATTAAAATACATAGATTTATTATCAAAATTATAAGCCATAATAATATCTAAAATAAAAATAAATGCATTTATTATTAAAACCTAATAAATCCAAAAATAAGACACACATGTCTCAACTCAAAAATAAATTAGGAAACATAATTCCAAACATAAAAGTCTATTCAAACATTGATAGAAAGATGACACACGTGTCAATAAAATAGGAACCTTATGGATCCAAACCTATTCTAGTCACTGGAACTGACATCCTAACCATACATATCAGCTATAAAAGGATGCCATATATGTGATCATAAAATCATGGGCAATACACTTTGCACCCACTCCTGAGCTCTATCTCAGACTGAGTGTTACTCCCAACCACTTCTCATTTAGCTACATTATATAAAAATCGAACTATATAATGTCCATAATGATCACTCTAACACTCAACTAATAAGTTTTGGAGTGTCACATGGTATCTAAATGAGTCACATATAATATCATAAAGTATTTTCTGATTCCACCCCCTATTTAAGCCACCAACCCAAATACAGTCTTGCATCTTCCTATTCATATTGACCATATGATGCATAATAGCTTCAATATCATAAATTAAAACCTTCTTGTAAAACATCATACGAGAGACCTTATGCACTCATACATTGGCCAGAGTAACCCCTTAAGGAGTATGTAGAATTACAGGCATCTTTATCATAGTCATATCTATTACTCATAATAGAAAAAAATTATTAGTACACTCATGAACAAATAAAAAATAATTGAAATTCATTTCAATTAAATATAAGGATAAAATCCACATAATTAATTTTCAAACAAATTTGAAAATTAAATAAGGAAAAAAACACATTTTTTAACTTTTTTATAAATTTTTCAATAAAATAATTTATCAAAAAATAATTTTGTTTCACAAAAGTTTTTTTAAAAAAATTATGAAAATCAGAATTGCTAAAAACTGGGTAAAAATGGTGCCCGGAGGAGGTGTCATACACCCATACATGCCGATGACACTGGTCCTCACATGCCTCATATGCGATAAGGAAGCCACACACCAGTTGTTGCACAGTGCCATATGGTGTGACCCCATTGGACCACGTGTCACCTTGTCAAAAAGTGACTACCACATGGCAGATAATCATTCATCCATATGGATGCCACATGACACCTAGTGGACTGACAAGTGACATGTAGCATGACCACAGTCTACCATATGGCAACCATCCTTTGGCCCACATGGCAAACCTACAAGGCATGTGTTAGTACCACAGGCTACCATGTAGATTCCACATGGCATGCCTTATCAAGCAATGTGGTAGGACCCAGTGCTATGTATCAGTGCCATAGGCTGACACATGTTGCCACATCATCACCATATGGCAACATCTGGGTGGTCCATATAGTGCTAAGTGGCTCTAAATAGACCCCACCTTACCACATCGACAGATACATAGCCCTCCCTCATTAGTCCATAGGGTTGAATGACATTTCACTCAGTTCACATAGATCTAGCGAGTGTTAGAGATGCACATAAACTTGTATAAATCGAGATTAAACTTGTCCAAAAATCCAACAGATCTTAATCAATTTTGACAACACATAAGAAGTTTAGCAGTAATCGAGATTAAAGAATACTTAAACTGGTCTAAAGATATTGATTTGGTATCAAAAAATAGACAAATGGTAGTTAAGAGATATTAAGAGTAAATGAAATTAAATTAATAAAATAGTTAGGTAAAAAATTATTTAGTTAGATGAATATATATATATATATATATATATATATATATATATGTGTGTGTGTGTGTGTGTGTGTGTGTGTGTGTGTGTAAACACATACACACACACTTAACCATGAATCATGACTAATAGATACATAGTTAATTATCAATAAAACAATTTATAAGATAAAATAATTATTATAATAATCAAATTTATTTTAATAATTAAAATATTCAATTTAATTTTGTCAGCAATTATTATTTTAATTTCATTCATTAAACTACTAATAGTTATAAAGTTAAATTTATATGATAAATGTTGAAAAAAATTATAAATAATATTTATATATAAATTATTACTATTATATATAATAATTATTTAATATCAATTCATTTTGTTTGATTCGGTTTCTGAATAGTTAGGTAAAATTTAGTATGGTTATCAACCTAATTCCAAACAAAATATTTATATCCATTTCAAATAAAATCAAGGTCTACAATTTGCTTTAGTTCTAGTTAAAAAGTTAATAATAAAATTCGAGTCTGGATTTTTTTTTAATATTTCAGTTCAATTCAAAAAAATCCAAACTCGTGTACACCTTAAATCAAAATAAATCGTTTTCTTTATAAATTGACAATAAAAAGTTTTTCAAAAAGAACCCATGTCCTAAGCATTAATGATTGATCTGTTTTGTTGTAAAAAATATTGTTGGATGCTTTATGTGAATTAAAAGGCTTTCATATGTAAGTTTATATTATGCATCTTTTTATTTATGTATTTTATCTCTTTTGCATATATTTGATTGTGATATATTACCATTTATTCTTTTAATTGTGATATATTACCATGTATTCTTATGTGAAGGAGTAAAACTAAAATTTTGATTTGATTCTACTTAACTTAATACTAGTTTTTGTACACGTGGCAAATGAGTTTGATTAATTCTGTATAATTTTTTATTTAAAATATTTTAAAGTAAAATTTTTACAGTATACTTTAAAATTAATAATTTTTTAAATGTGTAATTTATTTAAAATCTAACTAATTACAAATTATAAAAAGTAAATTAAAATGATTTTAACAAATTTGCAAATATGTGACTCGGCTTAACCTAAAGGTTAGTATGCCTTCTATGTAAGATTTGCAACATGCTCATATGCTTGAGGAAAATGAATGTCCTATACAGGGTTTACAGGCTGATCTTATGCCTGAGGGAGGATGAACATCTAGTGCAGGATCTATTAGCTAATCACCACCTTGTGTAGCACCTCGAGGCCTATGAATTCTAAATCCTCGATCAGTTTCTTCTACTGATAGTAATCTATAATCTCTAAGTCGAAGAACTCAATCATCCTCATATCAACTGCCATGTCAAAACTTATAAATATGCTGCTCTCTGTTTATGCTCCCATCTTAGCCTCAGGAACCCCAAGTGATATCAATAGTTGAGTAACTATACCTCTAATAAAGACTAAAGTACCTTAGGCTTAAACCATCCTAGAAATATTCTACAAAATCTTATGTGAAATATTAAGGTGATGCGTTCAACCATACCCCTAAGGCTCTAAATATTAGTGACAATAATGGATCTAGGGCTCCCTAACCAACCAATATGACAATAATGGATCTAAGGCTCTATGTTAGGACCCACTTTGGACCCTAGTAAAATTCATGATGATTATTGGAAATTTGGGTCAAATGTGCTAGTTAGTTAATTGGAGTAATTAAAAGACTAAAGTTTAGTGAAGGGTAAAATAGTAATTCCACTAGTTACGATGTGTATAAGGGTAAATTGGTCATTTGTTTGTAGTATGAGTGACTAATTAGATTAAATGTTACATTTTAAAGACTTGAGTATAATTAAAGGAAAATTTAAGATTAGCTTATGAAATTAAAAATAAATAAGGATTGAAATGGAATTTGTCTTGTGATGATGTCATCATCCACTTATTTGAGTAGAGTCATGTGAGGTAGGTAAGGAGAACGAGGGTTTAGCTTTTTAAAAGGGGGAGTTGATCTTTTTGAAGGGAGATATTTTTCTTCTGTTATCTCTTTTTCTCTTCGGTTATGGAACATTCTAGATCTCCTGGGATATGCTTGGATCGAGAGTGAAGCAAGGGTGTTCCTGAGAAGAAAAGCTAGTGATTAGGAGTGAAGGAGAAGAAGTAGAAAGAAAGAGATCTTGAAGAAGGATTTGGTTTACTACAGGTATGGGAACTAGGATTATATCTAAAATTTAATGTGTAGATTTTATACATTTTTAGGTTAACCTTGTTTAAAATGTAAAGGTAATAGAGTATCCAACATTGGTTATAAATTTCTAAGGTTAGGTTATATATTGGTGAATCTAAGTTTGTAAAGACTAGGGTTAAAGTTATCATGATTGATGTTTAATCCTAGGAATGCATGAGTTATTGTTACAATGAATTAGGAGTTCATCCTTGTCACACCCTAATCCAGTAACAATGGATAAACATCAATCATCATCATAAAGCTAGTAAAGATCGGGCATAAATAATAAATAATTAACAACACAAGCCATGATTATATACCATAATAAATTAAATCAACTTATGAATAAAAAGGCTAACATAATTGGCCAATAGTGCATAATGAAATCCTCAAAGGCAACCGTAATCTACCAATTCTTCTTTTTACTGGTCATTTAGCCACTATAGCTATTGATCCATTAGAGCTTATCCTGAAACCTACACGAATAAATAAACCTATGCTAAGCTATAAAGGTTAGTGAGGAATATGTTAGTGTAAGCCCTAGCCCCAATACATTGTAACGAAACACTTGAAATTAATAAAATGAGGCATTTTTTTTATCCTTTGTTTTCCTGTGCATATCAATTGATAAAACTATCCAAGAATGTCGTTTCGGTTTAAGTTATCATGTGTGAGGCACATGGATTGTAAGACCTTGAAACAAATGAGACATCATTCTAAATATCCCTAGTCAGTCATTGTTATGGGAATAACAAATGAATTAAGACTAGTATGCTCTCTCTGATCTTATGAGTTCTGTCTTACAGATCATTAGGACAAGAGTGTCAATCAGAGATCATAGATACATGTTAAAGAACATGGTATCTGGATTCGATCCGCTCATGAGAATACTACATGGTACAAGTCATAAGTGTTTCTCATATGCAAGTTTTGTATCAGAGTTCTTAGACCTGAAATCTCTATGAAACTCTTTATGAATTACTGTGTACTTTGACATACACCTAACGTGCTCGTAACAGAGTGACAAGTACGGGTATGATTGGGTATGCACTGATTCATGTTAGAGAGTATGAGAGAAGTGAAGGGATTACCCCTCTCGATAAGAGAGAAAAATATCACCGGCCACTTGATCAGTGAACTGAGAAGTGTATGGCCATACCGAGATGAAATAATGAGTAATCATTATTTATCTGAGAGTTCAGTGTCACTGGAATATCAAGAAAGGAATTAATATATATAAGGATGACTAGTTCCATGCCTTATATTAATTCTGATATTTATGGGTAAGGGACTATGCAAAATTGCATTAGGTCACTAAATGCCATATGCATTTTCATTTAATTTGGAATGCTATAATATCTTGCTAGAGAATATATATAGCCTTTGAATTAATTTATTAATTCATTGCCAACATTAAATGGACCTATAGGATCGCACACAAAGCATTGGGCTTAAAATGTTTAAATTAAGTATTGAGCATTAATTTGGGCTTTTAATTAAAGTCAAATTAATGTATGTAATGGGTTATAATATTGCTATTGGGCTTTGGTCCATGAGAGAGAAATTCAGCCCACAAGGTTTAATTTCAATTAATTAATTATGTTACATTAATTAAGTTAATTGAGTATTAAAGCCTAAAGGAATTTAAATTAAATCAAATCACTTAAATATATATAATGAAGTGGCCGAAATTCCAAGATGGAATTCAAGGAATTTCGGCACATGCAATTAAGTTATATTAAGTGATTTTATTTAATTAAATGTCTTATGTTTTATTTCAAATTTGAATTTAAATTCAAAGGAGCTTAATTCAAAATATATTACTTATCTTTAGGAAGTGATAGAGTTTGAATTAATCATCTTAGGATGGTTGAATTCAAATCAAAGACTTGCCAAAGGATAAGCATATATATTAAAAGAAATAAAACCCTAAACCTAATTTTTTTGTGGCATGAATAGTAACTCGTGAATAGTAACTCATGAATAGTGACTCTCTCTCTCTTAATTCTTTTGTTCAATTTTTCACAAGGAGAAAGGATTGTTCCTCATTCTCTTGTGTTATTGAGCAGTAATAGCAATCTAAAGAAGTACAAAATCAAGTTTTGTAGCTTCAAACTATAACCCTTACACAATACCGAAAAAGAGATCTAGCAATCTCGTTTTTAAGCCGACGGTGTAATTGTGTGTGTGAGAATAGAGGGAGTGGCGCAAAAGGCTATTCCTTGGCATTGGTGATCGAGATCTAAGGCGGACAAAGCCATCTTAGTTGCTGGTCATCATCAGAATAAAAGTTTTAAAAGGCATCAAAAGTTGTAAGTTCGATAACCCTAAAATTGCATGTTTCGATTCTATCTTTGGATATGTATGGTATGTATGATAAAATTTTTGTTTTTCCGCTGTGCTATCATGATTATCATACCATGTCATATTCCATCAGAATAAAACTCTAAAGACAATCCTCTAACAATTATATCTTATCTTACACCATATCCACTATAACATAGGAGATCATATATATATCTAACATATGAATCATTCTCAATGGGCATTTGGGGAAGTCCTCGTCTTTAAATAATAAAAACCTTTATATTATAATCTAGAATATTACTTAACTTATCTTATTCCTGAATACTTGGCACTTTACTATCATCATATAATCTCTTTTTAAACTTATACACACCTAGTTCATGCATTTATAGTCCTTTTTTCATGAGGCTAAACATCATAGCTACTAATAGTACAAAACTTTAACTTATTGCCTTATTAATCTCCTTTCTCATATATTATAGGCATTCAACGTTAATTCATAGCATAAGGGCGTACTTCAGTCATATAACATCTACAAGTAATCTTGGTAGGTATGATCACTTCACATATATCATACAATTCTCATATTAGATTTATAATCTTTTTATCCTTAATGTTATCTTAGCATGGTAACTTAATTCTCATACAATGTCATTTTAAGTCATGCATTGCACTTGGTTAGATCAATGTTATCATTATGCATACATGTGTGTGAACATTTATCTATATATAACAGACTAATGGAATTGCATGCGATCACAAAGAACAAGCATTACAGGTCATGATTACCAGACAAAGTCTCCATGGAACATGTATGCATTTCATAAAACAAAGTATATGAAACTTAGTGCACATGTTATAGTCTATATTATCTCTAGTACAATATTGTAAACTTTAGGGTCCATATATTTTTTGTGGAATCCCATCAGTGGAGATCAACTCACACCAGCACTCACATAGGAACTTCGTCAATAATATGGGACATCTCAATCATGTAACATGACATTTCATTTCATAAAAATAGTTTATAGTCGAAATGAATTTAAGATAATCAAAATAATAGGTCATTCATCATGCTTACATTACATAAGTGCGGCAAATAATGAATGTTTAACTTTATCTTGGGTATATATTGTCATCTTTAATAGCTTGCCTAAGTACTAGTTCAAAGGATGGATAACAGGAGCAATGGATACCCGAAGGTATCAAACTATGGATATCTGAAGATATCAAATAATGGTTCCAGCAAGGAACAAACTATAGACCCAAACGGGGCCAAACTATGGTTCCATTAAGGAACAAGACCCAAACAAAGTCAACCATGGCAATTGTGACTGTATCCCTCTAGGCATGCCTATCTAATCCACAACTGACCTAAGACCCACAGGCTTAATCACATTAATAACATCCTTGATTGGACTTATTCTTCTTTATTTAATACATCAGTTGGCTTCAAGCCACAATTCATAAAAGAATACATATCATTCTTATCTTACATCAAGGCTGAGCTTTAGGCTCCATTACGTATGGATGCAAGTTATGTAGTCACATGGTTTCATCATCATTTATTCATAGTTAGCATTAAGCATGATTCTAATGAAGTAATATGAAAGTGTAGATCTTACTACTAAAAGCCTTCATAAAATCATATACATGTCCTCACACACATTTATATACATATACGTAAATGCATCTTAAATCATGGCAATACATTCTTTTATTACTCATACTTGTTCACATATTAAGTCTAGCTATTCATCATAGCATGTTCATATCAACTATATAGTATAGAACTTACAAAACTCATGGATAGTTCTCAATGACATACATTGTTACTGTATGCTGTGAGAAGCTTTTACACATCATCATAGTTCACATCAATAGAAAATTACTTTAAACAATTTTCATGCATTTATGATCCACATAATAGTATGAGTAGGTTCTTTTTAGATAAAGGTAAATACTTATTCATGTTTAGCCCCTTAAGTTCACTTTTATAGTCTAGTAGATTACAGACAAAATGGTAATCTTCCTTAATATTATCACATATGCCTCGATCAACTTACTTGTACTTTTTATCTTATAATGTTTAACCCGGTTAAGCTTACATAAGATTATTTCATCTCTTTTAACTTAAACATGTACATTGCAACTATCTTCTCATCAATACTAGGCTAAATCATAGTATTTTCATGCCGTTGTAAAGGATTATCAATGTATGGTATTGGGGTAAAACAATTGGCTTTGGTATAATACATACCTTATACCATACTATAGGGCATATTAACTAGCATATAATCTTGTGATTACTATATTTCTTCTTACTCTTCTTAGTTTTAGGCTATTAGGGACTAAAACACATTTTAGCATCCTAATTATTTTAGCATTATCCATGCAAGTCCTCCTAATCTAGAGTTCAAGTGGACTCCAAGTCATAACCTTATAAGTTTATTGTCCTAAAGGTTTTCACTCTACTCTGTGTATATAAATATATATATATATAAATAGAGAGATGTTTTTCATATTTAAGCGATCATGCTTTATTCACCTTATAGGCGACTTTGGATAAATTACAGCTTAATTCAATCTTCTTCCTCTTATAATATCATTTATATCTTTTTAAAATTCTATAATACTTCATCTTGTATTCATGCCTTTCTAAATCGTATCTTTATGAACTTTAGCATTAGAGAGAGACTTTCATAGTCTATTAATCCTTTGATATCAACTCGCATAACAATCATCACTTAATAAACATTTTTCATTAGTTTACTTACTATAAGCTATTTACCTCAAATCTTGTTTGCTTAATAATCTTATGGATCATATAATGTTGTTTTCAATATATAATTACATGGCTTAATCTTGGGGTAAGAGTATATTCAAATGAGTGGAAGGAGTATATATGACCATGCGATGGAGGGAAGAAAAGCATGCTTGGTCATGCACAAAGTGCGTAAGTGGCCATGCATTGGAGTGAGTGGCCATGCATCCAAGGAGAAAAATCCATAAGTGGTCGTGCATGGGAGTGAGGCACACCATGCGTGGTCATGCATGGGCGCAGAGAAACCCAGAAAACCTGATTATGCATAAAATGAATTTAAATCCCAGATCTCACTTCCCCATTAACTTAAATGATCAATTAAGTTTCGAATCATACTATACTCATCAAAGCTTACTAGATTTATCCTTTAAACTCATCAAGGAGGACACATACCAGAAAAGAGGGGAAAATCCCTAAATCATTCATATGAACAGTACAATAAATATAATTCCCGTACCTGATATTAAAGCTTTAACTCCTTCAATCCTCAGGATCCATCTCCTATACTCATGATTCCTTTCTTTTCCTTATACACAGAGACAACAAGCATGATTTTTCATCTCTCTACATCCTTAATACCAGAAATCAAACATAGATAACCTCCAAAAAAAATTTCTTAATTTCTTATTGCCCAAAAAAGACTAAACCTGGGTGCTCTGATACCACTAACTATCACACTCTAATCCACTCTTCATGGATAAACATCAATCATCATCATAAACCTAGCAAAGATCAAGCATAAATAATAAATAATTAACAACACAAGCCATGATTACATGCCAAAATAAATTAAATCAACTTATAAATAAGAAGGCCTAACATAATTAGCCAACAATGCATAATGAAATCCTCAAAGGCAATCGCAATCTGCCAGATCTTCTTTTCACTAGTCGTCTATCCACTATAGCTATCAATTCACTGGAGCTTATCCTGAAACCTACACGGATAAATAAACATGTGCTAAGCTATAAAGCTTAGTTGGGAATAAAACTCTAAAGACAATCATCATACAATTATATCTTATCTTACACCACATCCATTATAACATAGGAGATCATATATATATCTAACATATGAATCATTCTCAATGGGCATTTGGGGAAGTCCTCATCTTTAAACAATAAATATCTTAATATCATAATGTAGAATATTACTTAACTTATCTTATTCTTGAATACTTGGCACTTCACTATCATTATATAATCTCTTTTTAAACTTATACTTGCCTAGTTCATGCATCTATAGTCCTTTTTTCATGAGGCTAGACATCATAGCTATTAATAGTACAAAACTTTAACTTATTGCCTTATTAATCTCTTTGCTCACATATTATAGGCAATCGATGTTAATTCACAGCATAAGGGCATACTTCAATCATATAGCATCTACAAGTAATCCCGGTAGGTATGATCACTTCACATATATCATACAATTCTCGTATTAGATTCGTAATCTTTATATCCTTAATGTTATCTTGGCATGGTAACTTAATTCTCTTACAACATCATTTTAAGCCATGCATTACACTTGGTTAGATCAATGTTATCATTATGCATACATGTGTATGAACATTTATCTATATATAACAGACTAACAGAATTGCATGCAATCACAAAGAACAAGCATTACAGGTCATGATTACTAGACAAAGTCTCCATGGCACATGTATGAATTTCATAAAACAAAGTACATGAAACTTAGTGTATATGTTATAGTCTCTACTATTTCTATTACAATATTGTACACTTTAAGGTCCATATATTCTCTGTGGAATCCCATCAGTGGAGATTAACTCACACCGGAACTCACACGGGAACCTTCCTCAATAATCTGGGACATCTCAATCATGTAACATGTTTCATTTCATAAAAATAGTTTATAGTCGAAAGGGATTTTAGACAATCAAAACAATAGGTCATTCATCATACTTACATTACACAAGTGGGGCAATTAATGCATGTTTTACTTTATCTTGTGTACATATTTTCATCTTTAATGGCCTGTCTAAGTATTAGTTCAAAGGATGGATAATGAGAGTAATGGATACCTAAAGGTATCAAACTATGGATATCTAAAGATATCAAACAATGGACCAAAATGGGGTTAAACAATGGTTCCAGTAAGGAACAAACTATAAACCCAAATGGGGCCAAACAATGGTTCCATTAAGGAACAAGACCCAAATGGGGTCAACCATGGCAGCTGGGACTTTATCCCTCTAGGCATGCCTATTTAATCCATAAATGAACTAAGACCCACAGGTTTAATCACATTAAGAACATCTTTGATTGGACCAATTCTTCTTTATTTAATACATCAATTAGCTTTAAGCCATAATTCATAAAAGAATGCATATCATTATTATCATACATCAAGGTTGAGCTTTAGGCTCCATTACGCATGGATGAAGATCATATGGTCACATGGTTTAATCGTCATTTATTCATAGTTAGCATTAAGCATGATTCCGATGAAGCAATATGAAAAAGTAGATCTTGCTACTAAAAGCCTTTATAAAATCATATACATGTCCCCGCACACATATATGTAGATATACCTAAATGCATCTTGAATCATGGCAATACATTCTTTTATTACTCATACTTGTTCACATATTAAGTCTAGCTACTAATCACAGCATGTTCATATCAACTATATAGTATATAACTTACAAAACTCATGGATAGTTCTCAATAACGTACCTTGTTACTTCTTACTGTGAGAACCTTTCACACATCATCATTGTTCACATCAATACATAATTACTTAAAAAAAATTCTTATGCATTTATGATCCACATAATAGTATGAGTAGGTTCTTTTTAGATTAAAGTAAACACTTATTCATCTTTAAACCCTTAAGTTCACTTTTATAGTCTACTAGATTATAGACAAAATTTAATCTTCCTTAATATTATCAAACATGCCTCCATCAACTTACTTGTACTTTTTATCTTATAACATTTAACCATGTTAAGCTTACATAAGATTATTTCACCTCTTTTAACTTAAACATGTACATTGTAACTATCTTCTCATCAATACTAGGCTAAATCATAGTATTTTCATGTCGTTTCAAAGGATTATCAATGTATGGTATTGGGGTAAAACAATTTTTTTGGTATAAAACATACTTTAAACCATACTATAGGGCATGTTAAATAGCATATAATCTTGTGATTACTATATTTCTTCTTACTCTTCTTAGTTTTAGGCTATTAGGCACTAAAATATATTTTAGCAACCTAATTATTTTAGCATTATCACATGCAAGTCCTTCTAATTTAGAGTTCAAGTGGACTCCAAATCATAACCTTATAAGTTTATTATCCTAATGCTTTTCACTCTACTCTATGTATATAAAGATATTTATATATATAACGAGAGGCTTTTCATATTTAAGCGATCATGATTTATCCATCTTACGAGTCGTGAAATGCTGCCCTTTTTCTCCACTCTTGAGCCCCTTCACGAGTCATGAAATTTTGCCTTTTTACTTCACTCATGAGCCTCTTAACGAATAGAACGTTTCTTCATGACTGATTGATCTATCTGGATTGTTTTGCTCATAAGTTGAGATATAGAACAAAAAATAGAGTGATTCTTTTTGCATTGGAAACTAGACTTCCATAACTATATTTCATATTAAGAAACCTAAACTTAAATCTTTCTCTAAGTATATGGAATTTAGGGTTGAATCCGGACTAGTTTCCCTGGACTGCTAATAGAATTAGACTTTACAATAATGGGCATAACTTTTAGTAGAGATGTTGAAATGCTACAAAATAAAATTCTGATGAAAATAGAGACATGAAAGTATAAATTTGATAGAGAAATGTTGGTCTATATCCTTTTAAATTTTACGTTATGAATTTTCTAAGTGACAGACCACATTGTTTTAGTTTTAAAAACAGCCTATAGTATTTTCCCAATAACTCGAGCTATAGGTAAGATATTAAGATGAATTTTAATGGTATGGAAACTAGACACATAGGGGGATAAGATTGTAGAAGATAATTTTGCCTAAAAATGACATCTTAAATTTCAAATGTGGCTCACAAGTCGAGTTCAGAATGCTGCCCTGTGCAGATTTTCTTTAACGTACTTTATTTTATGGTTTTCAATTAGTTAAGCTAAATATGTATTTATGTGATTACCAAATGAATTGGATAGGGCATGTAATATGCATTTATGGATCATTTTAAACCCCATTTGGGTTGTAGTTAACGCCGTTTGGGTGACTAAATAGACTTGTACCTTCGGGTACCACCGTATAACCCGTTATCCACCGCTTTAGAGTAGTGCAGGCTTTATACCAAAGTTAAGAAAATTTTGATGTTCAACTTAAATTTTTATGAGTATAACAACATAAATTGATTTCATAATCTAATTTATATGTGAAATTCCTTTTCAGCACATATGGATATTATGATATTAAAAGATGTTGCGATATACACTTTTGCATGATTATCATATATAGAAATAGTATGTACAGAGTTATATAAATGAACTAGTGCATCATTAATATAAAGTTGTGGACTATCATAGAGATAGTATGTTTTCTATAGTAATATGTTACTTGCTTTAGGTAGATAAATGATTTGCAAGATTCATCATGTATGAAAGCTATGAAAAAAAAATGTTTTGCTGTAATAAATGTTCTTTATAGCAATGGAATATAAGAGCTATGTATAGGTATTCATGTTGGTGATTGCTTTCAAATTAATACCTTGGGTTATTTGTTTTTCCTATATCTACTCGTTCTTGCTCTTTATTGAGAATTGATAAATGATAAACTTTCATAGTACTAATGCTCTATCTTACTTTCAAATATGCATATGTCCTTATTGTTCATAGCTCATATGTGAATATGTATTTGTATATATTCCTGGTATACGAAAGTATGTAGTAAGTGGAAGGAATGACTAAGCATAAACAGTGGTATATCATTCAATGAATGAATTGCAAGTCTAAAGGTTAAACATGCTTATATGATTAAATGTTATGTATATAAAGCATTAATGCCGAATTTACTATCATTAAGTCATTTGGTTATCTTGTGTGGACTTATGTCTACATTTTGTCTTTATTAAAATTTGGTATAAGTTATACCTATAGTTCATAATGTATGTTTGTTGACGACCACTATGAGTAGTTGTTTGTCATATTTAGTGTTCCCCACTGAGCTTTATAGCTTAGCACGGATTTTTGTTCATCCGTGTAGGTTATGAGAACAGGACTTTCTTCCAGGACTGATATCTGCTGCAGGTTGGCCAACACAAGTCTTAGAAGATTGATAATAGCGTCTTCTTTTTGTCCTTATATGTTGTAGTTATGGAAACTTTAATTATGTTGTAAATTTTGTATAAGTACTAATGTTAAGTTTGAGAAAACATTGTAATGTATTAAGAACTCTTATATGATTAAGGTATTACTCTTAAGTTCACATGACATGGTTATAATTTAATCTATAAGTTATCTAATTAGAAATGTTTTCAGCTTGGGAACGTTGTAATATATGTCTTATGGTATATGATATTGTGGTAATAGCTAAGTATAGGATATGGGTGTTACAATTAGTGGTATCAGAGCTTAGGTTTGGCCATTTCTGGGCTATAAGTGTTTAGAGTAATTGTTATATGAAAGTTTTAGTGTGTTGGCCTAATGCAGATATCTTGGTTTTGTTTTGTATAGATTAAAGATGGATAAACTGAAAGAAATTGGATAAGAGATCATTAAAGTCAGCAATTCTGGGGCATTAAACTTATTTGTCCCCGATCCTGTGAATGTAACTCATGTTGAGATGTATGTTTCTATTTTAGAGGAACTAAAGAAAATGAATTACACCTTGAATCAGATTTTACAAGAGTTAACTGAGCCTAGAGTATCAAAAGAGGTTGATAGGAATTATGAGAACAAAAGAAGTCGAGATGGGAATATGGATAAGAAGGAGCTAGGAAAAAGAAATAAGATATTGAAATTAAGTTCTTCTAGCAACACATTCCATTCTGCGCAAGGTTTGGAAGGGAAAAGTCGAGGGATTCAAGTTCCTAAATGTTTGCATTGCACAAGGAATCATTGGGGTACTTATAGAGCTTTAAAAGGAGCTTGTTTTAGTGTGGTAAAACAGAACATTTTATGGCTAATTGCCCAGTGTTGCAAAGGAAAGGTAAGGTATCATCAAAGAATGAAAAGAGTCTTGTCATTGCTAATGTAACTCAGATGGAAGAGATAGATCGTAGTGAAAGAGACAAATCTATACATCTGATTGTATCGGTTTAGACCGTTAAAATTGAGGTTTCATCAAAGCAAGATGTCATCGAAGGAGATATTGGTATTTATCTTTTCTTCTTTAATATTTGCTCGTTCACAATAATAAGTTCTTATTATGGTAATGAATTTTATGCTTTTAGGAATGTTTTGATATGGTGGAACTTTGAGAATATTGAGCATATTTGACCATTAGGTGAATTATAGTACAAATGCATTGAAGGATTACATAAAGATTACTCTATGATGGTATATTAATGAAATTCTAGGTTTGGATTAAAAAGGTAAATGATAAAGGAATGCTAATATGATTAGTGTTTGGATTATATTACAAGTGTATTAATAGAATATAGTATAAGTGTGCTAATATGGCTTTGGAGAAACAGTTTAGGTATTGTGAATAAAATCTTTCATATGTGTAGTTGCTGTGAGAAAATTGGGTTAATTACGATGCTATGTATACCTGTCAGTGAATCCTTAACAGGCATGGGCAGTTGACAAAAACATTATACATGGGATGGAGCAAAAACATATACAGCACAAGAGAGAATGCATTTGCATCTTATTGCATACATGAAAGCATCATTTACACATAAGCATAGCATCAAGCATCATACTACATATACAGGCCCCAACTGAATAGGGGAAACTGACAGGATATACATTAAGCATAGTAATGATGTAACAGTATGATACAGTTGCCCTTATTTGGAGATAAGGTCAAATGAAAAGTGAGAAAAGAAGATGGTAAAGTAAGTGCGAGATCAAAGATGATTGTGATAGACATAGAGGTATAGCAATGATAGTGTTGTGCATAAGTAAAGGATACAAATATGAATTTCAAGGACGAAATTCCTTAAGGGGGGAGAGATTTGTGAGGACCCAAATTAGGCCCTAGTAGAATTCAAGGACATAATCCCAATTATAAATGTTTAAACAAGCTTAATTAGATGAATTATTATAAGTTTATATTTCTTAAAGGATAAACTAGTTATTTATTTCTGTGTGTAATTGAAATAATATTTTATTTCAAGGATCAATTGGGATGTAAGTGTTATTAAGTTAACATTAATTATGTGATGAATATGTGAATTATATGTTATGCCTTTTATAATGGTATAATTAAAAAGGAAAATATAGTTTGAGGGCTTAATTAAAATATGATATAAACTTAAAGGTTAATGTTAAAAATAATAAATGAGTGGGGTCAATTTTATAAGAGATAGCATATGATGGGGTAAAATTAAAAGAAAGAAGATAAGTTGTGGGTCAATGTTAGACATGCAAGAAAGTGAGAGGCAAAGGTGTAACATGCAAGAAATTGAGAGAAATTAGTGGAACATGCAAAATCTTGAGGGACCAAGAAAGAAAATTTCCTTGCCACTATATATATACTATATTTCATGTGAAAGAGAAGATATGGGAGAGAGGGACGACATTTTGAGAGGGAGATAACATAAATTCTTATTTGCTCTCTCTCTCTCTTGTGTTCATGGTTAATCTCTTAAAGAAACTAAAGAAGGAATTCTTGCATGTGGATTTTTGAAGAACAAGTTAGTGTATATCTACAAGGTAATTAACTTAATTAAATGATTCTTCTTCTCCTTCTCCATCTTCTTGTATTGGTTAATAGTAGATGGAATTAGATGCTGAAAGTTTGTGTTAATGGATGAAATTATTGTGAAAGGATAAGAAGGAGAAAATTTAGATCGTGAAAGAAGAAGATAGTGAATGGCAAAGGAGAAATTACAAGAAGATTTGAGTTGCATGTCCAGGTATGGGAACTTAGGCTATTCATAATTGCATGCAAATTTGCTGGAACATGTTGTGATTCCTTTGACTTAGTGACAGAAATTTAGGGTTATAGTTTTCTGGGTTTTATCGAAATGAGATGAAGAATAGAATTAGTTGTGAGTGTCTTTGCCAAGTCGTGAAGCTCTTCACGAGTCGTGAAATATTGTCCGACTCGTGAAGCCCTTCACGAGTCGTGCACCCTTTTCCTCTAGGTCACTTGTGAAATGTTGCCCTTTTTCTTCACTCGTGAGCCCCTTCACGATTCGTGAAATTTTGCCCTTTTTCCCCACTCGTGAGCCCCTTCATGAGTCATGAAATGCTGCCTTTTTTCTCCACTCGTGAGCCCCTTCACGAGTCGTGAAATGTTGCCTTTTTACTTCACTCGTGAGCCTTTTCACGAGTAGAACGTTTCTTCATGACTGATTGACCTATCTGGATTTTTTTGCTTATAAGTTGAGCTATAGAACAGAAAATTGAGTGATTTTTTTTGCGTTGGAAACTAGACTTCCATAACTATATTTCATATTAAGAAATCTAAACTTAAATCTTTCTCTAAGTATATGGAATTTAGGGTTGAATCCGGACTAGTTTCCCTGGACTGCTAATAGAAACAGACTTTACAATAATGGGCATAACTTTTAGTAGAGATGTTGAAATGCTACAAAATAAAATTCTGATGAAAATAGAGACATGAAAGTCTAACTTTGATGAAGAAATGTTGGTCTATATCCTTTTAAATTTTACGTTATGAATTTTCTAAGTGACATACCACATTGTTTTAGTTTTAAAAACAGCCTATAGTATTTTCCCAATAACTCGAGCTATAGGTCAGATATTAAGATAAATTTTAATGGTATGGAAACTAGACACATAGGGGGATAAGATTGTAGAAGATAATTTGGCCTAAAAATGACATCTTAAATTTCAAATGTTGCTCACAAGTCGAGTTCAGAATGCTGCCCCTGTGCAGATTTTCTTTAACGTACTTTATTTTATGGTTTTCAATTAGTTAAGCTAAATATGTATTTATGTGATTACCAAATGAATTGGATAGGGCATGTAATATGACTATTAAATACAAAATTATATGTATACATATACTTTCACATGTGTACATAGGTAACGACTAGTGAGGAATATATCTAACATATATTTGTGATTAAATTTGTGCATAATTGTTATATGCAAGGCTAATGTTTGTATATACTCTTATGATGATATATGATCAGTTATCATTAGGTAATGTATAAAATATAAATACATGTAACTAGGAGTGTAAATCAAGTTATGATTACTTATGTATAGCTTAACTACATGTTGTTATGATAAATTCATAGTTATATGGAAGCACATTGAATTAAGTATGGCATGTAATATGATTGTTGATAAAGATTTACACATATTTATATTTATACCTAAGTAAGGGTTGTTGGTAATGATGAGTAAAGTTTAACGTATGAATATGCCTTTACTTAATTGAAATGACATGATTAAGCCTATGTGTTGTCTCATGTTAACATGCTGAAATACAGATCTACAATGCTATAGACTCCATTGTAGAAATTTCATTAAAGCATATAATGGTAATGTTATATGAGACTATGTATATAAGTGTATGCATTAGAGAAGGAGTATCTTGTCATGTGAGTTTTATATGAGAAAATTATATGAATTGTTTATGAATTGTGCATATATGTATATGTACTAAAGAAGATATATAGATTTTACATGATTATGTACAGGTACAAATGACATCATACAATATAGTCTTGACATACGGAATAATTACATGATCGAATAGCATTACAAGAACAGAATAGTAATGCCCAACAGCGAAATATTTACAGGTTTACAGGAAGCTATACATGAGCGCATTTATGAGTACATTGTTTATGGTTATACTAAAGTATACATGTGCATATAAGAATATGATTGTATAAAGAAAAGATAAAAGTAGATTTTATTGCCTGCGTTGAGTCTAGGAAGTGGATAGATAGGCATGCCTATAAGGGTACCTTGCAGCTGCGATATTTTCAACCCCGTTTGGGTTGTAGTTAACCACATTTGGGTGACTAAACAGACAGACATGGTCCCATTTGGATTATTTTCAACCCCGTTTGGGTTGTAGTTAACTCCGTTTGGGTGACTAAACAGACAGATATGGTCCCGTTTGGATCATTTTAAACCCCATTTGGGTTGCAGTTAACCCCGTTTGGGTGACTAAATAGACTTGTACCTTCGGGTACCACCGTATAACCCGTTATCCACCTCTTTAGAGTAGTGCAGGCTTTATACCAAAGTTAAGAAAATTTTGATGTTCAACTTAAAGTTTTATGAAGTATGACAACATAAATTGATTTCATAATCTAATTTATATGTGAAATTCCTTTTCAGCACATATGGATATTATGATATTAAAAGATGTTGCGATATACACTTTTGCATGATTATCGTATATAGAAATAGTATGTACAGAGTTATATAAATGAACTAGTGCATCATTAATATCAAGTTGTGGACTATAATAGAGATAGTATGTTTTCTATAGTAATATATTACTTGCTTTAGGTAGATAAATGATTTGCAAGATTCATCATGTATGAAAGCTATGAAAAAAAAATGTTTTGCTGTAATAAATGTTCTCTATAGCAATGGAATATAAGTGCTATGTATAGGTATTCATGTTGGTGATTGTTTTCAAATTAATACCTTGGGTTATTTGTTTTTCCTATATCTACTCGTTCTTGCTCTTTATTGAGAATTGATAAATGATAAATTTTCATAGTACTAATGCTCTATCTTACTTTCGAATATGCATACGCCCCTAGACTTCCTAATCTTCTTACTCAATTTTTTTAATTCATGAATCTAAATTTAAAAGCAACTAAAAATACACAAAAATAAAAAATGTAATCACTTTGAAATAAAAAAACAAAAAGGGAAGAGATTTAAAGTTCTGAGTTTAAGAGTCCTCAGCTAGACTATCAGACCATTTTTAGTAATCCCGAAGCACTATGGTTGCTTCAGCAACCTCGTATTGTCCAATTTTATATGGTTTGAGCCAATGATCGTTCACTTTGTATTCACGTCAATCTCTTTGATTTTTTATGGTCATAACTCCAAAATTTTTGCTTGATAAGACTTGATATGGCCCGAGCTATTTGGATTTCATCTTTCTTGAAAACAAGCGCAAATAACTATTATATAATAATACCAATATTCCTGGAGTAAAGCCTTTCACCTTTAAATGTTTGTCATACTAATACTTCATTTTCTCCTTGTAGATGACGGCATTGTCATATGACCATTGTCAATTTTTTTCAAGTTCATTGAGCTGCAATGTCCTCTTTTCTCGAATCAAAACTTAAGGAATTTCGTAGCTTAATATGCTTTATGTTCTAATTCAATTGGAAGGTGACATGCTTTTTCAAAGACTATTTGATAAGGAGACATCCCAATAGGGGTTTTAAATGCGGTCATATAGGTCCAATGAGCCTCATCTAACCTTTGGGATAAATCTTTTCTAGAGTTATTCACTGTCTTTTCTAAGATTGATTTTAGTTTCCTATTAGAGACCTCTACTTTTACATTCACCTGATAATGGTACGGGATAGTTATCTTATGGTTGACACCAAATATTTAAAGCAAGGTTCAAAATTGATGGTTGATAAAGTGCTTGCATCCATCACTTATAATGGCCCTTCGTGCTCGAAACCTAAGAAAAATATTTTTACTAATAAATTCAAGCATGACTCTGGCATCACAAGTTCTATTAGGTATTTCTTTTACCCATTTACTAACATAATCTACAGCTAATAAAATGTATTCAAAACCAAATGAATTTGGAAATGGTCCCATAAAGTCTATACCCCATACATCAAAAATTTCTACCTCTAACATATTATTTATAGGCATTTCATCCTTTTTAGAGATGTTACCTACACATTGACATCTATCACAAAGCTCAATAAAAGATTTAAAATCTTGAAATAGAGTAGGCCAGAAGAAACCTGATTGTAAAATTTTTTGTATCGTACGATTAGGCCTATAATGACCTCCAGCTTCTCCTCTATAGCATTATTGCATTATATCTGATTATTCCTCTTTTGGAATGCATCATCTAAGCACTTGATTCGAGCAAATCTTGATAAGGTATTGATCATCGCAAGGATAATGTTTGGCATTTGCTTGATGCTTTTTCTTTTGTTGCCAAGTGAAATCTTTTGGAAGATATCCTCCTGCAAGAAAATTAACTTTATTAGCATACCAAGAAACTAAATTTTCATAACTATATAATGTACAAATATGTTCATCAAGAAATAAATTAGAAATTTTTCCCTTTTCAATGTTAGCATGATCCAATCTAGATAAATGGTAAGCTACAAAATTCTCAGCTCCTTTCTTGTCCTTTATCTCAACATTAAACTCTTACAATAGCAAAACCCAGCGAATGAGCCTTGATTTAGAATCGTTCTTAGCAAAAAGATATCTTAATGTAGCATGATCCATTCATACAGTAACTTTGGAACCAAAGAGATAAGATCTAAATTTTTCAAAAGAAAATACAATTGCCAATAGTTCTTTCTCCGTGATTGTATAGTTAACCTGAGCTCTGGTGAGTGTATGACTGGCATAGTAGATAATATAGAAAATCTTCTCCTTCTGCTATCCTAACACTGCTCCTACTACATAGTAAACTAGCATCATACATAATTTTGAATGGTAGGCTCCAAACCGATGATGTTATGATCGCTGCAGTGACTAACTTTTGCTTCAATGAAATAAAAGCCTACAAGCATTCATCATAAAGTTAAGTGCAGTATCTTTAAGCAATAAATTAAACACTGGCTTGGCTATTTTAGAGAAATCCTTAATAAACCAACGATAAAATCTAGCATGACCAAGGAAACTTCTAATACCTTTAACACTAGTTGGAGGAGGAATTTATCTATAACATCAAATTTTGCTCTATCTACTTAAATTCCTTTCTTAGAAATCTTATGCCCTAGAACAATTCCTTCTCTATCCATAAAGTGACATTTTCCCAAATAAGAACAAGGTTCATCTCTTGACACATTTTTAAGACCAATGTAAGATTATACAAGCATGACTCAAAATCACGGCCATATAGTGTAAAGTCATCCATGAAAACTTCCATAAATTTTTCAAGAAAATCATGAACTATTGCCATTATGCATCTTTGAAATGTGGCAAGGGCATTGTAAAGACTAAAGGTCATCCTTCTATATGCAAATATTTCACAGGGACATGTAAATGTGGTCTTTTCTTGGTCCTCCAAGGCTATAGGTATTTGCATATACCTCAAATATCCATCTAAGAAATAGTAAAATCAATTTTCTGCCAATCTTTCTAACATTTGGTCAATGAAAGGTAATGGAAAATGATCTTTTCTAGTGCCATTATTCAATTTCCTATAGTCTCTGCATACTTTCCATCCTATTATTGTGCATGTAGGGATTAATTCATTATGTTCATTAGTTATTACAGTCATACCCCTTTTCTTAGGTTCACATTGAACTGGACTAACCCAACTATTATCAAAAATGGGATAAATAATACCTGTATCGAGGAGTTTAAGTACCTTCTTTTTTCACCACTTCTTGCATTGTTGGATTTAGTCGTCTTTAGGGTTGTACCACCAGCTTAAAGTCATTCTCTATAGGTATCCAGTGCATACAATAATTGGGGCTAATTCCTTTGAGATCAGATGTTGCCCAATCAATTGCTCCTCTATGTTCTTTAATTACTACAATGAGCATCTCTTCTTCTAAATTTGTCAACAAAGACAAGATAATTACTAATTTTGCATTATCCTCTAAAAATATATTTTTTAAATGAGATGAAAGTGTTTTGAGTTCAAAATTTTCTCCCTTAGAGAGGACAATTCATCCTCCATATTTTCATATACGATGTGCTCTTTTTCCAAGTTTTGTATCAACTCTTTTTCCTTGGCTTCCAATTCCTCCTTTTTCTTCGGATGCATCAAATATTCTTGAAGTTCATCATCTAAAATGATTTTTGTTTATTTTTCTTTGACACATTCTTGAACACTATCAACAAAATAAATTAATTCTTCAAAGTCATATGAGGGATGTATTATCACTTTGTTCACATTGATGAACATTTCTTCCTTATTGAACCTCAAAGTCACCATTTGGCCATGAACATTAATTAAAGCACTTACCATGTTCAAAAAGGGTCTACCTATTATCAAAGGTATCTTTTGATCTTCTTCTATATCCATCACCATAAAATCCACTAAAAATATAAAATTTTTGACTTTTACCAATAAATCCTCAATAATACCCTTTGGCCTTTCTACCAATCTATCCGCTAACTATAGTGTCTTTTAGGTCTCCTTGATATCTCCGAAGTTCAATTTCCTATAAATTGAATATGGCATTAAATTAATGCTAGCACCTAAATTACATAAAGTATTTCCAAAAAAGTTACCTTATAATTTGCAAGGTAATATAAAACTACCAGGATCTTCTAATTTTGCTGCAATCTTATTCATTAAAATAGCACTACAATTTTTAGATAGTTGGACTATTCCCATACCTTCTAGATTTTTTTATTAGTACAAAGCTTTTTCATGAATTTAGCATATTTAGGCATGTGTAATAAAGCTTCAGCAAATGGTAAATTTACTTGTAACTTTTTAAACATATCTAAAAATCTAGTTAATTGCTCATTTTTCTTTTCTTTTCTAGCTAAAATGGGAAAAGGTAACTGGGATTCATCAAGAATAGTAGAAATAAGTTTTTCCTTACCTTTACCTTTACCTTTCTCAACAGTAGGAGGTACTTTCTCAGTATTTTCAAAATTAGAAACACTTACCTCCGTTGTGTGTTCCACCCTTTGAGAAAAGTTCTTACCAATTTTAGCTTTTTCTAGCTCTTTTCCACTTTTTAAGGTGATTGCTTTGGCCTCCTCCTTTGGATTGTGATCGACATTAGATGGATAAGTTCCTTGAGCTCGATTGGAAAGTGAGTTAGCAAGTTGCCCCATTTGGTTTTTTAGGTTCCTAATGGATGCCTCTTGATTTCTCATCCAAATGTTTTGAGATTTCCACATAGCATCTTGACTTGCAATAATTGTATTTTGAGAAGCCATGTAATTTGTAATCATTTCCTCTATACTAGATTTCTTTTCCTGTAAGGGTATGGGTTGAGGTTTTTGAAATCCAGATGGTTAATGATATGTAAATGAGTAGTGTGGTTGAGATTGATTTTGGTAGTGAGAATGGTTATTGTTTTGG
The DNA here is from genome assembly GCA_037975025.1 of Excoecaria agallocha. Classification (NCBI taxonomy): domain Eukaryota; kingdom Viridiplantae; phylum Streptophyta; class Magnoliopsida; order Malpighiales; family Euphorbiaceae; genus Excoecaria; species Excoecaria agallocha. The sequence goes on along the minus strand of CM075811.1, from coordinate 57,594,627 downwards.
GTGGCTTGGTTTTGATTAAATAGGCCTTATGTTGAGGGATAAAGGTGGATGTTTGATTCCCATCTCTCCATGAAAAATTAGGATGATTTCTTTATCTCGGGTTGTAGGTGTTACTATAAGGGTTAAAAGCATTTACTTCTTCTAGTGATCCATCCACATTCTTACACTACAAGAAAATTGGTTTTTAAGGACTAAAATTTAATGAAGGGATAAAAATCTGGTCGTAATAATATACAAACAGCAAAGGGAATTTAATCCGATCGTTAGATCTTAAATTTAATTATTATTTAATGAGATGATAAAATTCAGTCGTTGAAAGATTAAAATTTCGGTCGTTACTATCTTTAAGAAAATGGCAAAACATAAATTTTGTTGCTTCTAAAAAATAATTCACAATTATTTTATAAAAAATAAAATGCAAAATACCAAAAGTTCAAAATTAGGAAAAAATGAAACCTATTCTCTGTAAATTGTCGAATCCAACAATCTAAGCCCTCCACCTCCAGCCCCGAAATGGCAACGATGGCCTAGCATCCATCTAGGTGAGATCAGCGATCAATCAGCTACTCTTTCATATGAATCACAGGTGCATCGCTCCAAACATCCCTAGTACCTCCCGATAGACTCTTTTAAATTCGTAAAGGCCAGGTCTTTAACGAATCTTGTTAATGGGAACAATAGCCATGAAATTCGTGAAGCAAATAGAAACACTCTAAATGGTGAAGTGAATCTGAAGTTCAGACATCGTAGAAAGGTAAAAAGAGCAACTACGAAAAGAGTGAGGTCAAATTGGATATCGAAGGTCAATGAGGGTGGAGCTGAAGGAGATAGCAGAGACAATAGAGAAGAAAGATTTAGGGATTTTGATCAGGACTCGGATAGCCTTTTGAAGGAATAAAGCCATGTCTACTCTACAAATAACATTGGTCTTGATATGTGGCAAGGCCATAGAAGAAGTAGCTTATGCCGGGGAAGGGTTTTAGGAAGCAGATACGATGATGGAATTGAAATGGATAATCTGCCAAAAATAGATTCTAAGGTTAGAAATTATAGTATAAGCGAAGGAGTGAGGACTTGGCTGATTGAATTTGGATTGAGCCGATACGCATCGATTTTTGAACTGCACGAAGTGGATGATGAGGTATTGCCATTGTTAACTTTGGAAGATCTTAAGGATATGGGAATAAATGTTGTGGGTTCCATGAGGCAACTCTACTCCGTAATTCAGAAATTTCACATAGGGTTTTCGTGAGTTTTTCTTCATATAATTTTTTATCTGATTTTGCTAAAGTTGTAGCTTTCTTACTCATAAAAAGGGGAATATACTCTTAAATTGTTCATTGAATATACTCTTAAATTATTTAGTATTATTTTAGGTTCTAGAGCTTCATTTATAGTTAATAATAATGTGCTGAAAGATATTTGACGTATTTATCTGATTCTTTTCTTTTCGAACACACGTTGGAGGAATTGCCTATAAAAGATGAATTAGTTGAAAAGGGATACAGTTTAGGTGGTGATGCAACCGAATTGCCAAAGATCTATGGACTACCAAAATCAACAATGTATACTACCAGTAGTGGTTCTGGTGACTATTCAGCTTCTCCTAGGAACACAAGATCCCATAAGTCATCTCACTTTGGGGAGCTATTGTCTCATTTTTATGCTAATGCATATTCTAATAGAAGTGGATGACCCAATATGCCGGGTCTCTATCCAACAGTGGATGCATAAGCAGTTGAATGCACATATCGGTTAAGTGTTTCTGCAAGTGTCGAGTAATAACTAAATTCATTTGATTGCCTAGAAGGTTATTGAAATTTCAGCTCTCAGTTGGCTTAGCCATTGGTAAGTGCGGTCCAGTTGTCCAACCCTTTATATGTCATTAATTTATTTGATATAGTGTAAGGTTATAGCTGCTTTTTTTCTCTAGGATTTGGCCGTAATAACCTAGAGCCAATAGTTCTATCTATTTTCATGTTGGAAGCAGCACGGGCCCTATATTTTTGAGCAAGTTCTCTTTTTAAATTTTTTTTACTCTCCCAATATCATACAGTATAACCTTGAGAGTGCTGACAACTTCTGCTTCACCGTTTGATTGATAATGTGATCTTATTACAATAATGCACTTGTTATGTGTTAACATTCTTGAGTTTTGGAACACTAAAATTTAGGTTTATATTGTTATCATGCTATTTATGTACTAGTTCTTGATTTTTAATGTGATTTTGGGAACTTCCTTGGGTACAAGGTTGTGACAGTATTTTATCTTTGATTATTCATCCTCTATATAATTTTATCTCAAAGTTAAACCGCTTGCTTAATTATAATTGATAATGTAATTTAAAATTGAAAAACATGGAAAAGCCCTCAAAACTAACATTTTATGTTCTTGTTGGTAGCAGTTAATGTTCTTAGAAAGAAAGGTGGAAAACTCAAATTTCATTCTCACAGTGTCCAACTTCATTTGTAACAGAGGTTCTAACCTGGAGAACTTAGTGCGCTACACCATGTACTTCCATTGATGGTGACCTATTTTTGTACAGGAAGATTCAGTATAGATATGCACACCATTCCTTTGTGTGATCTGGATTATTCATCATGACATGAATGAGTTATTTTGTTGAACATTGTATGCTTTAGACTTGGTGCATTTATGTACAAAAGCAAGTCTTGACATGTGGGTGGTAGTGCTCTATGTGCTTTGACTATACACATATTCTCATAAGAAGTTTTCTTTTTGGGTGCATCTACTGATGAGCAATTTTGGGACATTTATGTGAAGACATGAGAGAGAAATGCCTAACTCATAGTAGCATTATATTTGTGAATTGTCAATGTTAAAATAATGCTTTGAAGAATAAGAATAGCATAAGGGATGTTTGATCTATGGGATCTGATGAGACACTAACTTTACATGGAAGGAACACTTGACTACAGTACTGATAATGTTAAAGGTGGCTATGATTCCCCAAAACTATTCTCAAGAATTGAACTATACATGATGAAGTGGGAGACAAAACTTTCAAGTTCTTTGAAATATCATGTTTTAGTGACCCATAATTTTGGTCGGTTGAAAATAGAATATAATATGTACAATTTTGCCCTTAATATTTGACAAAATGCAATTTTATGCTTAATAAACTAATAATAATGTTATCTTTCATCTGTCAAAATTGGTATTGACATACTTTGCTAGAAAGATATTGTTATAATTGAAATTTACGGCTCTCAATGATATTTGCTTACTTAAAGTCTTATTCTCAGTTCAAATAATATATAGTTTCACTTAATGCTAGTTTTGAATCAAAATTTAATCATCTTTTAATTCAGTAGTTAATGGGGTTTTTATCTTACCATTCACATCCTGTATTGTATTAACTCTTTTAGCCCCAATATAGATTCTTATGTAGGCACATGTTGGACCATGTCTTCAATTAATATGAGTTTATGGAATTGCCACAGCTTTTTGCTCGATTAACTAATGTACCAGATTCACTATAATTCCTCATGCTTGGAATTCTACTGCAGAACTGAGCTTTAGTTTTAGTAGATTTCTAGACTACACTTCATAGGAACCTTGAGGAATAGATACCGCAAGCGTTTTTCCTGCTTATCCAACGAGTTTAGATGCTAAAGTGTGACTATTCATGCTTGTCACAATGCCCAGTAAAATATTATCATCCATGTTGACATGCAGAAGTTAACTATTCATGCTTCTTACACAAGCACCGTAGTAAAGTTCAGGTGAGCTTTAATTCATAAAATTATATTGTTCGATTCATAGAATGATTTTCAGCTACATTCATTGATTGATGTTGATTTGATCATAGGTGGTAAGCTGTGATAAGGCTTTCTTAGATATCACAGAATTGGAAGAAGGAGATCATGAGCTTTTAGCCTCGAAAATAAAAAAATAAATTTGAAGTGACTTGAAAAGTAACCTTTAGTACCATTTGATGCTGATGACATGTCTATTCGTCTTTCCTCTCTCTGCTCTCCTCTTTTGCTTAAACCACTTGTTTTCTAAATCTTTTATATATCTGATTATTCAAAATTTATACATGTCTGGCTTGCTAATTCTTTTGTTTTTATACAAGGCTGCCTTAATTTATAATGGCATTGCCAGAAATCATAAACTTGAATTGATTATATTCTTATTTTAGGAAAAAATTATTTATCATGTCCCATTTTCTGATGTTGAGCATCAAAATATCAAGTTCATGATTCAAAGCAATTTATATCGTTATCTTGGTATTCTACTTGAGGGGCGTGAAGTATTTGAAGAAGAAAGTTTGATAAGAAAGAAAAGGCATTTTATTGACCAGTATAGTGCTTTAGGTGAGATGCAATAACTTTTGTCTTCTCCATGAAGCCCACATTTTTTTTCAAAGAATCTTTTTAAGAACATTTTTGGGTGCATCACTAGTTTTACTAAATATTATTTGTATAATTTTTTTTCATTTTGTCTGTAATTTAAATCAGCCTCCATAGAAGTTATGACTGTTAGACCTCACTTATATATTGCCTCAATTTCAATTTATTTTATACTTGGTTTTCATTATAGTGCTATATGTTTTTTCCATGTTGAGTTGAATTAATGTTCTTCAATTGTTTGTAATTGGAGTGAACTATAATTTAGGACCACCTATAGAATAAATTTGTGAGTTAATTGTTTTTTAACTTGATTAATGAGTTATACGTTAGATTTGATATTATTTAGTTTTTATAGATAATGTTGGCCAGATAAAGCACAAAACCATCTATTCCATCAATGACAAATTGAAAGCTTTCTCAAATTGGCTTCTCAAGGTCATGGTGTCCGGTAATTTGAAAACAATATTCCTAGCTACAACTCATGAATATGGACCTTTTGTGGAGGAACTGTGGAATGACCATCTTCAAGTGAATCCCAAACATAGTGAAACATTTAATAGCTAAGTAAATAAGTTCTAGAGTATAAAAATTCTATAATATTTTTAAGTATATGGCAGCATATATATGGTTCTTTGAAATATTAATAATTTTTTGTTTTATTATTGTGATTGCATTTTACATGTATTTCCTGTAGTCTTTCTACATAAATTTTCAACCTGATTGATTTGCAATATGATAATATGTTAATATATTATTAAACTTATTATTATTTTTTACTTTCTTAGCCATTTGATCTACTGCCTTTATAAATGAATATTAATTATAAATTTATGTTCATAGGTTTTTCGATCAATCGATAATGAAGATTTGATGCTCATTATTAATTTTTTTGAAAATTCTAGCTAGATAGATATTGGTATATAAAGGGCTATTTTTCGAAACAAATTTATATGTGACAAATAAAATGTTAAACAATTTCGAAATATTGGTATATTTTGTAATTGGTTTTTTACAATTTATGAAAAGAGTATTTATTATATCTTTGGATATGTATGTATGTGTGGGAGTGTGAATGGGGAGTACGTAAAATATTTAAATAAAATTGTTTATATTAATGATCGGATTTACATTTAGTGATGGAAAATCTGATCGCCATTTGTAATCATTGATGACCTAATTTTTTTTCATTAAAATATATAAACAATCAACGAAGGGAAATTTTGGTCATTGTAAGTTAATTTTTATGACAGATTTCCCTTCGCTGAAAGTGGAAAACAATTAACGAAGGGAAAATTTCGGCCGCTAAAAGGGCTTTTTTAACGACTAGAATTCCCTTCATTAAAAGCAGAACACAATTAGCGAAGGAAAATCTAGTCGCTAAAACTTTACATTTAACATCCAAATTGGTTCTGATTGTTAATACTTTTAACGACCGGATATCAATCAGGTCGTCTATACTATTAATGATGGGGCTTTTAACAACCGGTGATGAATGGATTTTTTCGATTGTTATAGTGTTTTAACGACCGGATTTTAACTTTTAACGATCGGATTTCCCTTCGTTAAAGGTCATTTTTCTTATAGTGTTAAATCCAGGTATTCCTTGTGTTTTTGCATAAGCATCACACTCATTAGACATCATAGATACATTTTTAGTTTTAAGCTCATTTATTTCTCTTAAATGTTGTTTTCTCATTTATTCAATTTGAGCTTTTAACATAGCTATTTAATCTATACTATGTACTCCCTATTTCTTTTATGCTAATCTAAAGGTCGCCCATTGAGGATCATTGGTAGCCATCTCATCAAAAAGCAAAAATGCTTTTTCAGGAGCTTGGTTCATGAAACTACCATTTGATGCTGCATTCAATAATGACCTCATATCTTGATTAGCCCCTGTATAAAAAATATCCATTAGTTGAAAAATGAGGAATTCATGATGCAGACATCTTTTTAAAAGTCTCCTAAATCTTTTTCTGCTTTATGGAATGGCTCCTTATAAAATTGCTGAAAGTCATTGATTTATTTCCTAATGAGGGTTGTCTTAGTAAGTGGGAAAAATTTACACATGAATTTTTCTTACATTTGTTGCCAAGAATGAATGGACTGATTGGGTATCATTTGTAACCAATCTCTAGCCTTTCTAATGAGTGTAAAAGGAAAAAGTTTAAGCCTAATAGCATCAATTGATACATTAAGGATTTGCACAGTATTGCTAACTTTTAACAACATATCTAGGTGTTGTGTAGGATCCTCTATATCTGAGCCTGAATTTATACCATCGTAATGGTAGTAGGTTTTATCTCAAATGGTTGGTGATGAGGTATCCTAATAGTTATATGTTCTTCATTCCACCTAGGAATAGCATAGTTCCTAATAGTCCTGGGTCTAAACCCATTCCATGGAGCTTGATGAGGTATGTTTTGCTCTTTAATCATAAGAGGTGGTGGATCATTAATAGGTAGGTTTTCATGAGGTAGGTCATCGATGTTTAGAGGTGGATCTATCTCTAGATTATTCATGTTTCCTCGTAGCCTTCTTATCCTATGAAATGTCCATTTGATTTCAGGGTTTATGGGTAGAATTGGATTGTTTCTCACCATAAACCAATCACACTTGAAAAATTAAAACAACAAAATTAGAAAATAGATAAAGAAGAGAAAAAACAAGAACACACAAAAATCCACATTAAAAATCAAGATAAATAAATAAACACCAATGACATCCCCTGCAATGGCACCAAAAACTTGATCGATATCTAGCAAGTGTACTAGATCAGCTAGTAATACACAAAAATATAAATTAAGACCCTAAATATCAAATCCAAAGGAAAACTTGTGTTTGTATGGAAGAATGTTGAATTTTAAAATGAAGTTGTGTGTAAAAGAGAGAAGAAAATCCCAAAGGTTATGTTTTTGAAAACTTAAATAAAATTAAAAAATAGAAATTTAAACAATAACTAATGAAAATGAACTAGATCTTAAAGGAAAGCAAGTAAAATGATTTGAGAAAAATCAAGATTTAAACAACTTTCATTAAAGGACTACCCACCTTAATGTATACTCCAATGACTTAAATCCACTAGAAATACTAGTGATTATGGAAAAACCAGATAAAATAAAAACTGATATCTTAAATCAAGAATATCTTTCTTAAGCATCAAATTCTCATTTAAGAACAATTTGACACTTAGCATAAAAATCCAATTGATATTCCTAAATATTCATTGAATTCTTTTATAGAAACTTCAACTCCAATTTATTCTTAGTTTCTCCTCTCTTAGTCTTAACTAATATTATCAATACATAATCATCTCAAAATTAGAAAATAATCATTCATAGACAATAAAAATTAACCTAAGAACATGCAAATCAATGATAGTGCCTAAACCAATTTTTAGTTATTAAACTAATAAACTAACAATTAGTCTTAACCCAATCAAAGAAATGAATATATTTAAAACTAAGAAATAATCAACTAAAATTGAATTTAAAGCTTAATCAAGTCATCACAATACAAATTAAGGCTTCAAGGAACCTTTAGAAAAAGTAAAGAAACTACTCACTATTCATATTGAAAATTAAAGCTAAACTAATTAGAAGATTCAAAAAATAAAGAGTTACAGAATCTTCCTTAACCTATATAGAAAAACCAAGGAAACTCTCCAGCTCCTAAGTTTTGCTTCTCACAACTACAAAAAAAAAACTAAAGAACGTAAAACTAAATTAACTAAGTAAAAATTTGTTGCTGATGATTCTCCTACTTGATGATGTTGTTCTGGTGTTCTTGTCAATTATTTATAGCCAAAAGCAAGGAATATTGGCCTTCTAAACTTCCTGAATTAGAATAGGAAAAGGACTCTGCTGAAATTTAAAGTTTCGTTAAACTGTCAAACTCTGCTGCACAGCCAAGTAGACTAAAGGCTAACTGATGCACTGCCCTACATTCTTTCTCACTGAGCTTGAATGGCCAAGTAAGACTTTTTTCCTTCCTATGCATAGCTGTGCATATGCCATTTATATGGTGTATGACCATGTATGGTTTTCCTCTTTCAAATGCACGACCATGCATGCTTCCACTGCACTAAACTTGATTCTTCAACTTTAGCTCATTTTTCCTACTTTGCTTCATACACGATTGTTTAAAATGTCATGTACAATGGCATTAAACATCTCTAGACTGAACATTGGTTTTCTAGCTTTAATTCCTCAAAATTATGAATTTGAACCAGAACTTTTCATAATTTGCAATTAAGTACTTTTCCTTCAATTTGACCCTGAAAAACATCAAAACTTACAATTAGCCCTTAAAACACAAATTTAATCATTTAAACTAAAATCCAACCAAATTAAATTTAAATAAACTTAATAAAACACCTAAAATCATACTAAAAATATTATATAATTCACAACTATCAAATAGGCTTAATGTAAGATGAAAAGAAGTCATTATATGGAATTGAAAGAAACTAAAACTTGATAGTTCGAAATTGATGTTCATGGTATTATTCTTTTGCGTATTGAAAATGAATAATAAGTGGAGGTTACAATACTATTGAGTATATGATGCTTTGATATTGCATAAACATTCTAGACCTATAAATTCTAAGTATGCATTTGTACACTAAGGATTCATCTTTAGTAATTATATTGTTTCTTGGTATCATATGTTGATTTCTTGATCTAATATATGTCCACATACATATGTGTATATACATAAAACTCTATTACAAATTCATGTATAGTATATGGTTTAAAATGATGTTATGTGACATATAGTTTTCCATGATATGATTGTATGTATGACAACATGATTATGGGTATGAGTCTGATTTCAGAATGCTTTCTATATTGCAAAACTATGCGATATGTATGAAGAATCATGCTTAACTATGACTCCAATGGTTTAATAATGAAAGGATTACTTACAAAGCTACTCAATCCTTATTTGCCTATGCAAATGGCATGTTCCCTCTATTATGTTTATGATTAAATGTTAAATGTATAACTTTGTAACTTGTGTAATGGAAGGTATTTAACTGAGGTTATATGTTATTGAACTCTCAAGTCTTTTAATATTATAGTTCACGATGTATAAGGATGATAGACTACTGGAAATGTAATAAAAAGGCTTGTTAGCAAAATGATTAATAAAGCTTATAAAGGTTAGTTAAGTTCACTTAGAGTGTTAAATGATTGTAAGCATTGTGTCTAATTATTAAGAGTACACTATTATGTCATCGTTAAATTTTATGCCTGTATAACTGATGATTCTTGTTAAGAGGTTGCCTATAGATTATATTGTTTCCCACTAAATTTTATAGCTTAGCATGGATTTTATTACTCATGTACTTTGTAGGATAAGCCTTATTTCAGGATGGATGGCTGCGGTGACTCGATCGACTTGCAGAAAATGAGGTCTGGAATGTGCAGTTACCTTGGTGGTTTCATAAATGTACAAAAAGGTGTATATGTAATGTTTTATTATTTTGGAGTTTTTTCGGCTAAGAAGATTATATGTAATTATGACCTGTATTACTATTATTTATCTGTATATTGTGGGATTAATATCGGTATTGGTAATTATATATTTCTTGTCAATTAGAATGTTACACTTTGCAAGTACTTCAACATCTGTGAAATCATCATAGTGGCCTTAGCTATTGGCCATAGGGGATACCCAACCTAGTAATAGCAGCCCACTAGTTATCTCCAATTGTCCTTCCAAGGATGATCACATAAGCACTTGTAGGTAAATCAAAATCCTCAGACACATGGGCTCGAGACATGCTGAAAGTGTAATCGAAAACCTTGAATGAAACCACCCAAACTTCATTGTCAAGATGCTGATAACCTCAATAATTAAAAGTAACCAATAACTAGTGCACCACCTCAGTATAGGTAGTGAATGCAGGAGCGTAGAAGTTTAGCCACCCTATTCATGCTAAATAATACTGTGTATCTCCCCAGATGTCCATAGCCTTTAGAAAATGCTAGCTTATAAAATGAATAGTTTGGAAATGCACATCATGTAGGGCTTTGAACTGAGTAGCTTGCCCTACCATCATCCAATTAGGTGCTTGAATGTCTGAACATGGTTATGGCAGTTGAGGTTCTCTACAACAAGGCATTTGCAAATTTTTGAAATAAATTAGTTTGCTTAATATGCTATCAAATAAAAATGTAATTAGGATCATACATTTAAAGCTAGATATAATAAAATGCCATAAAAATGATTAGTAAACAAGCTCAAATTATAAAAATGAATTTTAAATCAACAGTGTTAAAGGCAAGAGTTAATCAGTTATCCAAATTTAGATTTGATTAAATAGAGCCATTTGCATATTTTGGCATGCAAAGCTGAAAGAGATGTTCAATAAAAAGCTTGAATCTTTTGAGATAATTGTAAAACAAAGAAAAAAAAAACTAAGCTAAAACTACTATAAAATTAACTAAAGAAAAACTTAACCTAAAAACTAAGAAAATTCATAATTAAAGTTTTTTTTACATCTAATTAGCCCTTCTCTCCCAATTTTGGTGTTTTTATCTTTTATTTATAGGCGTAAGAGAAGAATACTACCTTTTGTTGCTTCTAAATTAGAACATGAAAAGAATTGTAGCTGATTAGGAAGTTACGTCAAAATTTGCTTCTTATACTCGGCCAATTACCTGAAGAACAAAATCATCACTCGGCCAAGTGATGACTAAAGAAATGGGATACTCGGCCAAGTAAGGAAAATGACTTAAAGTCACTCGGCCAAGTATTACCTCTCTATACTAAAGTCCTTCTTCTTTTGGGCCTATTTTGCAGTTTCATCATGCTCTGTCGCTTGCTTTCATTGCTTGGCCAAGTGAAAGGCATCTTGACTAAATGTTGTTTACATTATTAAATGCCTTCATGTTCAATGTTAGGTGAATGTAAATTGGTAAATAAAATTTATATAAGAAATGTGCCAATATGGAACTATGGATAAAGTTTTATGTTGAAATTCAAAATTTTAAAACTATGAGGTTCTGATTCCCTACATAGGATATGTAGAAAGCTTGAGAGTTGGCATCTCAAGTCTAAACCAAATCATATTAATGTGACTATAAGCATTTTGGCATGTACACAGTATAATGATAAAGTAAATTTTATTAATATATACACACACACACACACATATGGTATTATTGTAAATTAATTCTATTTTGAGGATGGATGTACAAATTAAAATTGAGTATATGTGAAAATATTAAGTGTGATATGCTTTTAGTTTGATTACGATAGAGCTAAAGAATTATGAAGGATGGGCAAATTATTGTGTGAATGAAGTTGAATTAAAGATGATGGTAAGATAGGTTAAAATAAAAGTGTATTATGGATACTCTTGTAGTGGGTTTAGGGAATTTTTAAAGGAAACTCTATCAAAAAATGTTTACAAAATAAATAGTAATTGTAAAAGTAATAAAGATTAGGATTTCAAATAGATAATATTGTAATTGGCTCTCTTAAAGGCATCTAAGCCCGAGTGTAACATCCAGTATATGGTTTTTTAACTGATCAAGTACAAGGTATTACAAGAGATGTTCCAAGAGTGTGATAAGATCTTTCTAAACATGTCCTTGAGGTGATAAGCTCTAAAGTTCACAACCTTATGTATTTCAAATGGTCCTATCCAATTAGGACTTAGTTTGTTAACACCAGCTGTCATTTGCATTTTGATAGATTTCTTGAGAACTAGCTCGCCTACACATAGTGTTATGGGTTTCGACCTATGATCATTGTATGATGCCATACACTATTTGTATACAGTAGCTCATAGTTGGGCATGCTCCCTCTTTTTTTCTAGTACATCTAAGTGATGCAGTAATAGATCTTTGTTTGCCTCTTCATTATACTACTTTATTCTTATGTTCAGCATTTTAATCTCATATGGAATAATTACTTCAACTTTATAAGTTAAAGAAAATGGTATTATGCCTATTATTGAGTAAGGGGATGTTTGGTATGCATAGAGCATGTTGTTCAGCTAGTCCAGCCAAAGGCCCTTAGCCTTATCAAGCCTTTTCTTCAACCCTATCAGGATGGTCCTGTTACTTCGATCATCCCGTTAAATTATGGATGATAAACAATTGTGAATTTGAGTTGAATATGTAATTTTTGGCAAAAATTCTTGAAAGATTACCATTCGAATTGTTTGCTATTATTAGTAATAGAAGTGTGAGAAATACCAAATCTAGTTATAATAGATTTCTGGACAAATATAATTATATTCATAGGAGTAATAGTAGTTAAAAGCTCAACTTCAACCCACTCAGTGAAATGGTCTACTACCACGACCAAAAATTTCCTCCACCATGTAGCCAATGGAAAAGGTCCAAGTATGCCTATCCCCCACTATGTGAAAGGAAACTAGCTGTACATTGGGGTTGCCGAGCTAAACTCTAGTAAAAAAAATTTTTAACCACTAGCACTTGCCATATTTTTGCACTGGCTCCTTTACATCAGCTTCCATTTTTGGCCAATAATACCCCTGTAATAAGGCCTTTCGAGCTCTTATTTAAGCTCCCTCATATGCATCGTAAATTCCTTCATAAATCTCTCTAAGGAAATAGTTTCCTTTTTTGAGCTTGAGCACAGTGACAAGGGATGTGAATAAGGTCTCCTGTATAGCATTCCACCCAAAATGGCATAAAGGCTAGATTGCTGAACAAACTTTCTAGCCTCAGTTTGGTTATCTAGAAGAGAATATGTATCTAAAAATGATATATTGGCAACTGCCATATGTTCATCTGCTCGAGAGCTGAACTGAATAAGTCTAATAGGATGGTTGAGCGATGACTAACCAAATTATATCTTCAGATTGTATGGTGTTGTCTAAAGATGCTTTTTTGGCCAAGGACTTTACACCTTTGTTATCTTCCTTAGGCATCTATTCAATTACCCATAAACTCTCATCTTTTTTTATTGAGATAGTAAAGCAGATACAAGATCCTAATACTTTACCATTCTTCTTTCCTTAGCCTAAAATCTTTCGAGTAGTTAGATGACAACTAATTAAAAGTTAAAATGAATAAGTAAAGTTTTGCCTCAAGGGTGAGCTATAATCCAAAGAATAGTGCTTTATACTCTGCAACATTATTGGACGCTGGAAAATATATCCTAGCCATTCCTTAAATAAAAATTCTGCCAAGATTAGATAAAATAACTCTCACTTTGGCTCCTTCTGAGGACACTGCTATATCCACATATAAACTTCAGGGTATTTTACTTGGCTTGGTGGGAGGAGCCTTTAGCTCGACCATAAAGTCAGCCAACACTTGTCCTTTAACTGCCAAATTAGGCTCGTATCGAACATCAAACTCTCCAAAGCGAGCTGCCCATTCAATTATCCTTTTTGATGCTTTTGGACTCTGCATCACTTTTTAAGGGAAGTGTTAGTCCAAATAACCATCGTATGAGCTTGAAAATAGGGGCACGGCTTTATAGATTAAGTGACTAAGGCCAAAACCAATTGCTCTAGCATAAGGAATCTTAATTTGGCTCCTCAGAAAACCTTGTTAGTGTAGTAGATGGGAAATTGTTGAGTGCTTTCTTCCCTGACCAAAACCAAGCCGATTGCTCCCTCGGAGACTAACAAGTACATGAACTATGTTTCACCTAGCTATGGTCAACTGAACAAAGGAGGAGAACTTAGGAATTATTCGAGGGCTTCTTATTTAAAAAGTTGCTAAAAGCCTGACACCTTATGTTCTTGCTAAGTGCATTGATAGAGACCTCTAATTTTAGGTTTTAAATGTCTGTACCTATCACATTAAACCTTTTTAAATAACTCTGCAAAGGTTATCCCTTCTCCTTAGAGATCTGACATAGATCAATCAAAACTTTAGTTGGTTAGATGGCTACTATAAACTTTGCCACAAACATATCATTAAACTGTTGAAAGTTGTCTGTTGAGTACTCTAGTAGATTTTTAAACCAGATTTAGGCAGACTCTATAAGGTTCTATGAAAAAACTTATAAAGGTTACATCTTCTGTGGTATAAATTGTTAGAGAGTATGCCCTAGAGCCTATGTAAAAAGGATGTATTTCATATGTATGAATTCATATTCTTAATAAAAGGCATCATTCATTTATTAATGCTACGTATAAATATATGAGTTTGTAAATCTTAAATTAATAAATAAAGTCCTAAATATTATAAATACAGTGCAAAGGCAATCCTGAAAGTGTTCATGATATGAGCTGTCTATTGCATGAAAATGTGTTAATATCTAAATATCTTTAGTCATAGAATTAACAAGATAGGACATTGTTAATTAGGATAGACTAGCACATGTTATGCTTTTTGAATGGTTCAAACAGTGGTTCTCATAACTATGATTATGGAAGATAATCAAAACTAACTTGTGGATGCTTGTTAGAAGAACAAGTTCATTGGAGACCTACAAAGATAATCATTATATGGATATTAAATCTATGTCAATGAGGAATCTCTTCATAGCGATTGTGCAAGTATTCTTAGACTTGAGATCACCAATGTTATCTTAAGTAACAAGTAATATACTTTGACTCCATAACTGATTACTTCCAAATGGGAGTGAACATAGTTAGGAGGTTGGGTATATCATAACCTACTTGAAGATAGTTGAGTAATCAATAAAGGATTCACAATCCCAGATCTATTAAGGGATGTTATCTCTCATGATTCTATAATTGCCTTGTTCAGAGAATCTCTGGCTAGAGTAATATGCCAAGATAGATAGGGATCCATGAAGGGCATTTTGGGAACAATGGTTAAATTAATAGAACATACATAATTAGATTTATATGAGTTGATAGAAATCCATACTTAGAATCTAATTGAGATAAGAGTGGTGAAAGGAGTAATTTGACGGTAACTATTTCTGTAGAAGAGTACAGTCAAACCACTTGACTTTCCTGACATTTGGGTAGTCATAATGCCTAGCTAGAGGCCGCTCATGATTTTTATAATAGTGTATCATAAATATCAATAAGGGATTGATAAAATGATTTAAATAAGTTTAAATCATATGAGTTTTGAATAGAACTCATAATTACATATTATACTGCCAATATGGATAGGAACTCAATAGGTCACACACATATAGAGGGATAAAATGGTAAAATGACAAGTATAATAATATTTGATATTATTATGGGAGAAGAGAAATGAATAAGAGAATAATTAATTAACGAGTTTAATTAATTATGATCAAGTAGAATTGTTCGCAGAACTTTTTAAAAATATTCTGTAAAATGGATTTAATTGAAATATTATATTTCATAATTAAATATTATTGTACCATAAGTGTTATAGGGCTGATATAATAATTAATAAATCCATTGGAGAAATTAAAGAGGCCTGGAGAATTGGTTTTGGCACAGAAACCCTCCAGTGGAAGGGTTACACGCCAAAACCATATAGAAGGCCTTAAAGGCCTAATTCTTGGACCAAAAAAAATTAAATATATTTCATAAGTATTATGCAAGACAAATCATGCATATTACCTAGGTTTGACCTTTTGATTTCCCTTTTGGCTCGAGGAGATCAATGTAGTAAAGTCCATAACTATGCAATATTTGTATGATTATATTTATGTGATAAATATAGGATGCATACCAATGTATGCCAACCATGTATGATGAGACTTAATTAACTAAAATCCCTCAAACTAATACTAAGGTATATAAGTGTTCCATTAATTGGAGGAGAACCAGAGTTCTTTATAGTATGGATTGTTGACCATAGTCAAGCTCACATTATATCGAATATGTTCGAATCTAATTAAATGGGTCATCTTACCTAGCCCATTAGCTTGTTGACCACAGTCAAGGCTAATGGTTTTAAAGGCAAGATTAAAGAATGCATATATGATATGCATATATCAAGAGTTAATAACCTAATGATCCAATAGTTGTGTAGAGATACAATTGGTATAGAGATACCTACCTTTCAAAGGTATGGAGTTTGGTTTGTTAACCACAGTCAAGGTTAAATTATATATCAAGGATTGGATATTGGCCCACTAAGAAAACCATTGGGTTTTCTCGGATTATATAGTAAGGGTTATTAATTCGTAATAAAATAGATTATGGGCACTTATCGAAAATACATAAAGGATAGTGAAGCAGCGGCATGTCTGATGCTGGGTGCTATGTCCTCAGAGCTTCAGAAGCAACATAAGATGATGGATGCTAGAACCATCATTTTGCATCTAGAGGAGCTTAATTCTTCTCAAGCTAGAACTGAGCAATATGAGATTGCTCGAGCTCTATTTAGCTGCAAAATGGTGGAAGGCACTTTGGCTGCTGCTCATGTATTAAAGATGTATGGGTATATTGAGTATTTAAGTAAACTTGGCTATGTAATGGATAATGATGTATACATAGATTTAATCTTGTACTCATTGGCTCCAAGTTTTGTACCTTCCGTGCTTAACTTCAACATGAACAAGATTCATGTAACCATTCCTGAGTTAATCAATATGCTCAAAATAGTTGATGGATCTTTTAATAAGGATTCAAAAAGTGTCATGGTTGTCACTTTCGCTAAAGGCAAGAAGCAGAAGATGAAGATGACCAAGGCGCAGCCAAAGCATGGTGGGGTTTCCAAGAAGAAGGCTACCAAGAAAAAGAATCTCAAAGGAACTTGCTTTCATTATGGAAAAGATGGTCATTAGAAGCATAACTACAAGGCCTATCTAGTTTCTCTCAAGAAGAAGAAGCAAGCTGCTGCTTCTACTTCAGATATTCATATGATTGAAATAAATACTTATTCTATTGCTTCAAAACAATCTTGGGTATTAGATACCTGATGTGGATCTCATTTGTACAATGATCTACAAGGGCTTAAAAGCAGTAGAAGAGTTGAAAAGGTAGAAATATATCTACAGTCAGCTACTAGACAGAACATCTCTACAACAGTTGTGGGGACTTATCATTTACCTCTTCCAAGTGGATTAATATTGGAGTTAAATAATTGTTATTATGTTCCAGCATTGTCCAAAAATATTATTTCTTTTAGTTGTTTAATGAATGATTATGATATTTCTTTAAAGGAAAAATGTTGTCACATTTTTAAGAACAATATATTTTATGCTAAAGCTATCATTGAGAATGGTATATTTGTTTTTTATTTAATTAAAAAAGTACATAATGTGGATACCAAAAGAATGAAACAAAATAATCTAAATACCTCATATTTATGGCATTGTCATTTAGGCCATATAAATGAGAAATGTATGACCAAATTACACAAGTAAGGTGATTTGGGGTCATTTGATTATGAATCGTTTGATACATGTGAATCTTGTTTATTAGGAAAAATGACAAAATTTCCCTTTATTGGTAAAGGAGAAAGAGCTAGAATGGTATTGGACTTAATACATTCAGATGTATGTGGTCCAATGACTACACATGCTAGAGGAGGTTACTCCTACTTCATTACTTTCATAGATGATTAATCCAGGTTTGGATATATCTATCTAATGAAATATAAATCAGAAGCATTTGAAAAGTTCAAAGAATTCAAAAATGAAGTAGAAAAGCAACTTGGCAAGAGTATTAAAACACTTAGATCGGATCAAGGTGGAGAATACTTAAGTCAAGAATTTCAAGATTATCTTAGAGATAATGGGATTTTATCTCAATGAGACTCCACCATATACACCACAACTTAATGGGGTATCTGAAAGGAGAAATCGAACACTATTAGATATGGTTCGATCCATGATGAGCCGAGCAGACTTGCCTAAGTCCTTTTAGGGATATGTACTAGAAACTGTTGTTTATATGTTAAACAGAATTCCTAGTAAATCGGTTGATGTTATTCCATATGAGATATGGAATAAAAATAAACCCACACTTTCTCATATGAAGGTATGGGGTTGTCCTGCTTATGTAAAAAGGACAATGTCAAACAAACTAGATGTTAATTCTCACAAATGTTTATTTGTGGTATATCCAAAAGAAACATTTAGATATTATTTCTACCATCCCTTAGAACAAAAAAGTGTTTGTTTCAAGGCATGTTGTCTTCTTAGAAAGAGAATTTCTCCTACGAGAGGACAGTGGGAGTAAAATTGAACTTGGTGAAGTATAAGATCCACAAATAGAAGTAGATCAACCGATTGAACTCGAGACTAAGTGTCATAATGATGAGATTACAGTCGAACCTAATTATATATAAAATCCTATAAGATCTACTAGGATGCATTTTATCCCTGTGAGATACGGATTTAACATTGATTCAGATAGAGGCATAACTATAGTAGAGGACAATGAACCTATAAGCTATCAAAAAGTTTTGAATAGTTCAGAACGTGATTTATGACTTAAGGCTATGAGTCTGAAATGGACTCCATGTATGAGAACAAAGTATGGACTTTGGCTCAACCACCTGAAAGGATAAAACCCATAGGGTGCAAATGGGTCTTCAAAAAGAAGACCGATATGGAAGGTAATATAGTTACATATAAAGATCGCTTAGTAGCAAAAGGATATTGTCAAAAAGAAGGAATTGACTATGATGAAACCTTTTCTCCTATGGCGATGCTTAAGTCTATAAGAATACTTTTAGCCATTGCAGTTTTTTATGATTATGAGATTTGGAAAATGGATGTGAAGACAGCTTTCCTAAATGGAAATCTAACTGAGGATGTGTATATAACACAACCAAAAGGGTTCACATCAGGAGATGGCAAAAAAGTATGCAAACTATAAAAATCCATTTATGGATTAAAGCAAGCTTCTAGGAGCTGGAACATACGATTCAATGAGACAATCAAAGAGTTTGGTTTCTCATAGAATGAAGATGAACCTTATGTGTATAAAAGGGTCAATGGTAGTGCAATTGTCTTTCTATTTCTATATGTGGATGACATATTGATCATGGGAAATGACATTTCTCTTCTCCAATCTGTTAAAATATAGTTATCCAAGCAATTCTCCATAAATGACCTTGGAGAAGCATCCTATATTTTGGGAATAAGGATCTATAGAGATAGATCCAATAGGTTGATAGGTCTTTCTCAAAGTACATATAAAGATAAGGTATTGAAGAGGTTCAATATGGATCTCTCTAAGAAAGGGTTTATACCTATGGTGCATGGGAAATACCTTTCTAAGTCTATATATCCACAGACACTGGAGGATAGATAGAGCATGAATAGAATACCATATACATCTAAAATTGGTTCTATCATGTATGCTATGTTATGTACACGTCTAAATGTAGCATTTGCTTTGAGTGTCACAAGCAGATTCCAATCTAATTTTAGAGAGGAACACTGGGCAGCTGTTAAGAATATCCTTAAGTGCTTGAGATGGACTAAGGATATATTCTTGGTATATTGGGAGGGCAGTTTGGAAGTAAATGGATATATTGATGCCAGCTTCCAATCTAACAAAGATTATTGTAAATCATAGTCTGGATTTGTGTTTATAATGGGAGAAGGAGCAGTTAGTTGAAAGAGTTCCAAACAAGAAACAATTGCTTATTCCATGACAGAAGCTGAGTATATTGCTGCTTCAAAAGCAGCCAAAGAAGCAATGTCGATCAAAAAGTTCATATCTGAACTAGGAGTGGTGCCTAGCATTATTGATTCGATTCATTTATATTGTGACAACAATAGAGCCATTACGCAAGCAAAGGAACCATGGTCTCATCAGTGATCCAAGCATGTTCTCAGACGCTACCATCTCATAAGGGAAATAGTAGCCAAAAATGATGTGAAATTAGAAAGAGTGCCCATAAATGATAATGTGGCAGATCCCCTCACTAAAGCACTTTCCCAAATAAAGTACAATCACCATATAAATAATATGGATTTAAGATATATGAGTGATTGGCTCTAGTGTAAGTGGAAGATTGTTAGAGAGTATGTCCTAGAGCCCATGTAAAAGGGATGTATTTCATATGTATGAATTCATATTATTAATAAAAGGCACCATTCATTTATTAATGATATGTTTAAATACATGAGTTTGAAATTCTGAAATTAATAAATGAAGTCCTAGATATTATAAACACAGTGCAAAGGCAATCATGAAAGTGTTCATAATATGAGATGTTTATTACATGCAAATATGTTAATATCTAAATATCCCTGGTCATAGAATTAACAAGATAAGACATTGTTAATTCGAATAGACTAGCACATATTATGATTCTTTAATGGTTCAAGCAGTGGTTCTCATAACTGTGATTATGGAAGATAATCAAAGCTAACATGTGGATGCTTGTTAGAAGAACAAGTTCATTGGAGACCTACAAAGAGAATCCTTACATGGATATTAAGTCTATGTTAGTGAGGATTCTCTTCATAGCAGTTGTGCAAGTATCTTTAGACTTGAGATCACCAAGGTTATCTTATGTAGAAAGTGATATACTTTGACTCCATAACTAATTACATCCAACTGGGAGTGAACATAGTTTGGAGGTTGGGTATATCATGACCTACTTGAAGATATTTGAGTAATCGATAAAGGATTCACCATCCCAAATTTATTAAGAGAAGTTATCTCTCATGATTCTATAATTGCCTTGTTCAGAGAATCTTTGGCCAGAGTAATATACCAAGATGGATAGGGATCCATGAAGGACATTTTGGGAACAATGGTTAAATTAATAGAACATACATAATTAGATTTATATGAGTTGATAGAAATCCATACTCAGAATCTACTTGAGATAAGAGTTGTGAAATGAGTAATTGCACGGTAACTGTTTCTATGGAAGGGTACAGTCAAACCACTTGACTTTCCTGATATTTTGGTAGTCATGATGCCTAGCTAAAGGCCACTAATGATTTGTATAATTGTGTATCATAAATATCAATAAGGGATTGATAAAATTATTTATAGAAGTTTAAATCATATGAGTTTTGAATAGAACTCATAATTACATATTATATGCCAATATGGACAGGAACTGTTAGAGAGTATGCCCTAGAGCCCATGTAATATGGATGTATTTCATATTTATGAACTCATATTCTTAATGAAAGGCATCATTCATTTATTAATGCTATGTTTAAATACATGAGTTTGTAAATCTTAAATTAATAAATGAAGGCTTGGATATTATAAATATAGTGCAAAGGCAATCATGAAAGTTTTAATGATATGAGATGTCTATTGCATGCAAATGTGTTAATATCTAAATATCCCTAGTCATAGAATTAACAAGATAGAACATTGTTAATTCGGACAGACTAGCACATGTTATGCTTCTTAAATGGTTCGAGCAGTGGTTCTCATAACTGTGATTATAAAAGATAATCAAAGCTAACATATGGATGCTTGTTAGAAGAACAAGTTCATTGGAGGCCTGCAAAGAGAATCCTCACATGGATATTAAATCTATGTCAGTGAGGAATCTCTTCATAGCGATTGTGCAAGCATCCTTAGACTTAAGATCACTAAAGTTACCTTAAGTGGCAAGTGGTATACTTTGACTCCATAACTAATTACTTCCAATTGGGGGTGAACATAGTTAGGAGGTTAGATATATCATGACCTACTTAAAGATAGTTGAGTGATTAACAAAGGATTCACCATCCCATATTTATTAAGGAAAGTTATCTCGCATGATTTTATAATTACCTTGTTCATAGAATCTCTGGCCAGAGTAATATGCCAAGATGGATAGGGATCCATGAAGAAAATTTTGGGAACAATGGTTAAATTAATAGAACATACATAATTAGATTTATATGAGTTGACAGAAATCCATACTCAGAATCTAATTGAGATAAGAGTGGTAAAAGGAGTAATTACATGGTAACTGTTTCTATGGAAGGGTATAGTCAGACCACTTAACTTTCCTGATATTTGGTTGGAAATGATGCCTAGCTAGAGGCCAATCATAACTTGTATAATAGTGTATAATAAATATCAATAGGGATTGATAAAATGATTTAAAGAAGTTTAAATCATGTGAGTTCTGAATAGAACTCACAATTATATATTTTACTGCCAATATGGACAGGAACCCAATAGGTCACACACATATAGAGAAAAGGATAAAATGGTAAAATGACAAGAATAATAATATTTGATATTATTATGGGAGTAGAGAAGTGAATAAGAGAATAATTAATTAAAGAGTTTAATTAATTATGGTCAAGTAAAATTGTTTGCAGAACTTTTTAGAAATATTCTGTAAAATGGACCTAATTAAAATATTGTATTTCATAATTAATTATTATTGGACTATAAGTGTTATAGGGTTGATATAATAATTAATAGATCCATTGGAGAAATTAAAAGGGGCCAAGAAGAATGGCTTTGGCGCAAAAATCCTTCAGAGGAAGGGTTACATGCCAAGCCCTGGTAGAAGGCCTTAGAGGCCTAATTCTTGGACCAAAATAAATTAAATATATTTCATAAGTGTTATGGAGCCCACATATTTAATTTGGATGGATTTGGAATTCATTTGGGTGATTAAATCCAAGTATATGCACAAATGGTCTAATTTGTGGGTTTTGTAGTCTTTAGTGAAAAAAGTAATTGATTGTGGAAGTGGAACCCACAAAAATGATTTTTGGATGCATCTGAGCCAAACAATATCTCCTGCACGCTTCGTGGTAGGGCCCATTCATTGATCATAAAACAACTTGTTGTATGTGAAGTTTTATCTCGGAGTGGATAAAATATGAATATAGGGACTGACATAGTCATGCCAGTACATATGTCGTCTTCAACACAAGTGCATAGGGGGTGTATTAATCTCCCCATCAACTAACAACACATTCATCACTAAAGGCCATCGATTAATTAGCTGATAACTAATTCATTTTTATTTTATATTTAGACTATATTAATCATGGCTTCAAAAACTCAATTATGAAATTTATTTTATTTTTTTATATTTTAATTTATTATTTATATTATATTTTTATTAAAATATTATTATTATTGAATTTATTAATTAAATAATAAAAAATTTTATAATAATTTACATTAAATTCATTGGTTAATCCAACTCATCCAATCCATTTGGATATTGATCCATTTATGATTCATATTTTTTATCCCTTTATAATCCAATCCATTATGATCCATCCATTAATGATCCAATCCAAATCCATCCATGTAAGGATCCAATTTCAGCCCTAATCAGATTATTGTTAGTTAATGAGGATTATCATTAATTAAGGCGAAATTGGATTATTTTGCAATTATCGAGGTTGAGTCCCAAGAGGGATATTTTGGTAATTTCAGCATGTATGTAATTGAGTATGGGTAAGTTGTAATTTTAAGGAAGTATGTAATTGAAATTAAATTAGAAGTCTTGGGGTTAAATTGTATGAAATGAAAATTTGGGAGATTAAAGTGTATAAGGGTATTTTGGGAATTTATCTTGGTAAGATATTTATCCTACTCAATTATTTTGGGATTTTTGCAGATGTGAAGATCGGCTTTTTGAGGGAGATCTGTGTGTGTGTGTGTGTGTGTGTGTGTGTGTGTGTGTGTGTGTGTGTGTGTGTGTGTGTGTGTGTGTGTGTGTGTGGTTACGGGATAAAGAAGAGGAAGCTTAGGATTTTGTTGTTTTAGCATCAAGAAGGAAAGAAAGAGAGAGCTAGATCAGTGGATCTTGAAGGAGATGAAGTTTGAATATTAGGTACGGGATTGGTTTTTGAGTTGTTACTGTCTATGTGTTTTCCTCTTTTGTTGTATGTTTTTTCTTAGCTGAGATTAAGGGTTCAATCTAGTAAATTAGATGAGTTAATGATGTTTTAAGGCTTTAATGTTCACTAGTGTAAACAATTCGGATGAGATCTGGACATTAAAACACTTGATCTAAGAAATTTGTGAACCCTAGTTGCCTAAATTCCCTTGCATGGCCACTTGGCCATTTTCTTCATGAAATGCACAGCCACTTATGGCTTTTCCTCATGAAATGCACAACCACTTATGGCCTTTCTTCTCTAAGTGCACGGTCACTTGGCCCTATTCTCTTTTGAAGTGCATGGCCATTCAAGCTCCTTACCTTCCCATGCATAGCCACTCAAGTTTCCTGCCCTTCCCATGCACGGCCACTTTTTTTTCCTCCTTCCTTGCACGGCCAAACAAGGCTTTTCTGCTTCCTTTGCACGGCTAAGCAAGGCTTGCTCTGCACGCCTACTACTAAATCATGAATAAAGTGGTATAAAATTTATAAGTTTATTAAGTAAGGCATAATTAATGAATTCAAGCTAGCAATGCGTAATAGTGGAGATAATTGATTATGAATGCGATAGTTAATATGCTAGTTGAATACTGATGGGCTAATAAATCATGAAGTTTCTCTTTGTTGTTAAAGACTAGAAAGATAGTTTATAAAGACCTGACTATCAAATGAAGTACTAACGAAAGTTAAATGGAATGAGTATTGATGGGAGGAAGTATATTGAATTCTATCGTAAGTCACTAATAAGATATATACATATAGGTGGCGTAATCACTTAATTAGAGAACCCCTATGCAAATATATAGAAGAATGAAAGCTTTAGAATAATTCACTTGAAGGCTGATTTTTGAGGGACTTGACAAAGGCACTATGTATATGAACCGCTTTGCTTAGAATGTGTTTTAGTGCATAGCGAGCGCAAAACTAAATAGAGCAAGGGGGCAACCTAATAATCTTAAATCTGGATGCTAGTTGTCGTGTCCTATAAAGTTGGGATATGGTATGTACTCTATCATAGTAAATGGTTTTGCTCAATATCACATACTAACATTCCGGTGCAACGACATGAAAATACTATGATATAGTCTATTGGAAATTAGAGCGTAGTTGCAAGGTTGCATGTCTGAGTTAAGAAATGGGATATTATACGTTACACTTAATCATGAAACTATAGGAGTTGGTTATACTCCAAGTTATAATGGAAAGTAATAATTAGTCTAGATGTAAGGGAAAACTACTTGCATGTTTGTTCATGTCCTATGACTTAATTATGAAAACCAAGTCTACAAGTAGTGTGCTACTTGCAAGATGAAATACTCTTACATAACTTATCTAGGTATAATATGTTATACGATGAAAAAGTACTAGTAAGATGTTTGAAGCATGTATGATGGGGTTAAGGTAGATAACTTGTTGTCCATGATCTAATAGACTATAAAAGTGATCTAAAGGGGATTAAAGATGAACAAGTGATAACCTTAAGCTAAAAAGAACCTACTCATACTATTATATGGATCTTAAATGCATTAGTATTGTTTAAAATGTTTATGTATTGATGTGAACTATGATGTTGTGTAAAAATTGCTCATGGCAACAGCAACAAGGTACATCTTTAAGAATTATCAACGAGTGATGTAAGTCAATATTTTATAATTGATTTAAGTTGCCTTTATATGCACACACGTGTGTGTATATATATATATATATATATGGTCATGCGTATATTCTTATAAAGACTTTTAATTGCAAGAACTACACTTTCTTAATTGCCTCATTGGCTTCATGCATAATACTAAGTATGATGAGATTGATCAATGAAAGTAATACTTTATTGTAATTGCATTATCATGTAAGCTACTATGATATGCGCGAATGATGTTGATGCAACTATGCGATTACATGATCTGCATCCATGTGTAATGGAGTCTAAAGCTCAACATTGATGTATGATAAGAATGATATGCACTCTTTTATGGAATGTGGCTTTAAGCCAAATGATGTACTAAGTAAAGAAGAATATGTTAATCAAAGATGTTTTTAAAGTGATTTAAACCTACGGGTCTTAGTTCAGTCATGGATTAGATAGGCATACCTATAGCGATACAGCCACAGCTACCATAGTTGATCCCATTTGGATCGTGTTCCTTAATGGAACCATTGTTTGATCCCGTTTGGATCCATTGTTTGATATCTTCGGATATCCATAGTTTGATACCTTTGGGATATCCATTGCTCCTGTTATCCACCCTTTGAACTAGTACTTAGGCAGGCTATTAAAGATGATAAAATATACACAAGATAAAAGAAAATATGCATTAATTCTTCACTTACGTAATGTAGGCATGATGAATGGCCTATTACATTTCTTATCATGTTTCCTTTTGGCTATAACTGTTTCAATAAAATGAATTATTGGAATGAATATCTATGAGATTTAAATTGCCATGTTATGATAGAATGCATACAATGGTATAATAAGAATTGTTTGGGCTATAGCATACACATTGAGTTTATATGCTTTGAAATTTATGAAACGTATGTATGTGATAATTGGACCTATGCAGGTAATCATAATAATTCATATCATCCTCTGTAATCTACATGCACAGCTGGTTAGTCAATACATACAGATGTTTGCACATGAATGTACATATGTACATATCTATAACTTTGACATAAGACAAGGGATCGTGTATGACGTATTATGATGTGATTTGACTTTAGTTGCCATGCTAATACAACTTAAAGGAATACATGGTTATGATCATGCTAGTGAACTATAATTGTATTCTCTAATAAAAATTTCATGATGTGTGTTAAGTAATTATACCTAGCGATATCTTTATAGATGTTACATGACCCATGCACTCCTTATGTTTTGGATGAACGCCAAACACATATCTCATGTAAATAATGAAGCTTAAATGCCTATGATTGAATTATGTACTGCCAATAAGCATGATGTTTGGAGTCATGAACGAAAGCTTTCTTAATGGAATGAATTATTCTAGTAATTAAGGTAAAGAGTTTGATTTATAAAGTAAATTTGAAAAGTCATTGGGAACTAGCCAAGTTTATGACATGCTCTACATTGTTGTAAGTATATTGGTATTGTTAAGGTTGAAAACTCCTCAGGAATGTTCGTTATGAAATGATAAATACTGCAGTCATATATTTATTGCAATTATGAAGGTTGTGGTGTATTGATAGTATTTTGGTAAGATCTTGTTCATAGAGTTTTGTTCCCAACTAAGCTTTATAGCTTAACACGGGTTTGTTTATCCGTGTAGGTTTTGGATAAGCTCCACTTTGGGTTGATAATTACAGCAGCTTGACAACCATCAAAATTATGTTAGGCCTTCTTATTTATAAGTTTGATATAATTTATCGTGGCATGTAATTATGGCTTGTATTATCAAATATTATTTATGGCTGATCTTTACTAGGTTTACGATGATGATTGATAATTATTCATGGTTAGTGGATTAGGGTGTTACAATCCAACATGCCAATTTACCACCTCTAATTCTATCTGATTTTATATTATAAAGTTTGGTTTTTTTTTTAGATAAAATTAATTTCTGTCAATACTAATGGACATAAACACTGAATATTGGTGAATAAAGTTAAAAAAGAATAATCCTAAAGTACAATATTGTGAGTATCAACATATAATGATCGGAAGATGTCTGTTGTGCTTATTATATTTGTTTTCTAATTATTTTATGTTGGACAATGTTCCATATATTTTAACAATTTTCAACTTTCTATTCAGCACAAATTAAAAAAAAAAATACAAAGAAACAAAAAGTCAGTGATAAAGGAAACACTACAAATTTGATAATAATAAAATAAATAAATGGTTAATTTTGTTAAAAAAAAAGTCATCCCACTTTCTATTTTTTTATATTGGATAGATTATTATTATTATTATTATTATTATTATTATTATTATTATTATTATTATTATTATTATTATTATTATTATTATTATTATTGATGCAAGCATGATTATTCCTATGTGACCGTGTGAACTAAAAATTGTTTCAATTTATTCCTTAAAATTATTTCAATTTATCCTTTAACTTATAGGTCCATTAAATTATTGAAAGCAGTCCATTTTGTATAAAATTTAGCACTTGAAATAATCAAGACTTGATTCGCATGGATAAAAAAGGATTATAAAATTAGATAAAATAATAAATTGTTAATTTAATTTACCAATAAAATAATTACGAATTAATTTAGTCTAAAAAGTTTTCACCCTATTTACTTTAATATATAGAATCAATTAGACTTGCCAATTTTGATCCAAATCTAAAAAAAAGTGTGATCCGATCCGCACTAAAATTAAGAATCGGATCTAGATCCAACCTTAAATCTAGATGGATCGATCTAAAATTAATCCGAATGGATCAGATTATAATGAAACCCAAATTACCTGATTTTTTAATAAATTTTATTTTTTATTTTTTCAATGTTTACAATTAATTCAATTTTTTATTAAAAAAATTCTATTTCTATCAATGTTGCTTCATTTTGTTGATGTATAAAGAATTTTGTGAAAGGATGTCGTTTGGGATATATATATATATGTTTGTGTGCGCGTGTGCACGTGTATACATACATATATATGCATATATGTGTATGTATGTATGTATGTACACATATATACATACCTTTATGCATTCATAGATACTTATATGTATGTATTTATGTATCTACGTAGGTACATACAAAGGTAACTCTATATATATAAGAAAAATATAAAATTAAAATCAATAATTTGAAAAAAATTTTATGATTAAGAAAATGATTATGAATTTGATTTGAGGATTTATTCGACTTAAAATCCAAAATGGCAAGATATGGGATTGATATGATCCGAAATTGATCTAACATGAAACTAACTCACCCAACCGAACCTGTCTGACAAGTCTAATATATAGGTAATTCAAAATTAAATTGATTGATTTTTTGAAAGATAAGAAAATACACATAATTTGATCAATGTCAATTAGCTGAGGATAGCAATTTAGACCTAAAATTATTAAAAAGAGAGCTTGAATTCTGGAATCCAATTGACATTAACTAGAAATTTAGAAATGCAATATGCAAAAAATAATAGAGATCGTTCGTTTTTGTTCTTTTAAATCTAAATGGATCAAATAGGAATCCAGCTCATAATAGGATAAGTGGACATAAATTATTATTGTTTAATAAAATATTATTTTTTAAAATAATAGGATAAGCAGACATAATACCAACTAGGAAATGTGTGATTTGCAATGTTATTAAAACCGGACCGGCCGGTTGAACCGGTTTAACCGCGAACCGGCAGGTCAGCCGGTTGGTTTGACTACTGAAAATCGAATTGGCAAAAAATCGGATTGAACCGGAAAAAACCGGATAGAACCGGAAAACCGGCGAACCGGACAAAACCGGGTTTTTTGCTAAAAATGTAAAAAATCAATTTTTTTTTGAATTTTTCACCCACCCACATATATATATATATTTATTTATTTATTTATTTGAAAAACTTAGTATTTTAAATTTTAAGTATATCACTTAATAATTTAATATATTTATTATATTTTTGATTCATTGTAATCAAAAAAAACATATATATATATATATATATTAAAATTTTATTATTTATTTATTGAAAAATTCGTATTTTAAATTCTAAAAATGTCACTTAATAATTTAATATACTTATTATCTATTTGAATTTATTGTAATTAAATATAATTATACTCATATATGTAAGGTTAATATTTTTTGTGTTCACTTTATTAGTACTCCATCTAAACATGAAATTATTTTCATGATATGATTGTATTTTTATGTTTCTAGCATATGATATTCAATAATCCATAATTAATCACTTATAATAATAAAATTAAAATTATTTTCGTAACTTATTATTAAAATATTTGTGATATATATTTAAAATTTAATGAATATTTTTTTAATTTTTATACAATAGTATTCAAAAAATTATAATAATTATAATATTTTAAAAATAGAAAAAAATCCGGTTGAACCGGTCGAACCACGAACCTCAACCTTGCCGGTTCTCTATCCGGTCCGGTTTTAATAACATTGGTGATTTGCACAGAGTAGTTAATTAGGTTGTTTTCCAGTGGATGCGACGTGGTAATTTCTTAATTACCTGGCTAAAGGTGAATTTTCAAAAAAAAGGCCATTTTTGTAATTTAAAATTTTATTAAAGTTAATTTTATAAAAAAAAAAAAGGCTCCTCTTATTCCCTCTTTTATATATAATATAAATAGATTTATATGCACCATGAATAAAAGTAGAATTCCAAACATATTTTTAATTTGATTCCTTGAAGTTTTTGAATAGCCGACTCCTAATCTACGGCAAGATTGCGCCTAATAATCACAAGATTGTTTATCTTATTAGAAATATAATGAAATTCTCTAAAACGCTTTCTTTCAAGAATTAACTAATTAGATCAAATCTCTAATTATTTCGAAGTAAAATACATTGAATATTAGTAGTACGCACACCGAGCCATTACTAATATTATGCATATCATTGATACAGAAACGTCGGTCTAAAATGAAGGAAAAGGCCAGTGGTGTTTCCATAACAATAAGGAGTTTATGATAACTCACACACGCTGAGTCATGCTAAAATTTCTGACAAATCTAAATTATATAATTGTCGTGGTCAGCTTACATAGTATTTAATCCACAACAAAAGTCCAATTCATTTAGTAGTAGTCCAGACAAAATATGTTGACTAATATTTTTTTACCAGAATGCGCATAACTGGAAAAGAACTTGGTAAAATTTTAACCTCAACTCTAACGAGAATTTCAGGAAATACGTGGAAGGAAGTGATACAGCTCTGAAAACAGAGTACAAAGCAGGCTGAAGGCAAGATGTGAAGCCCCATGACTACTCGATCCTTCGTCCCACATTTGGGCTGAATGATTCCATCCCCTGCTCTCCCATCTTTTGTACATCCTCTGGAGAAAGTATCTTGATATACCAAACATTATTCACAAACGCTCTGCATGTACACACTGACCTCGTAAGATTACAACAAAAGAAACAAAACTGACAATGAATAAATTCTTTTTAAAAACAAAATTAGACTAGAAATTATTGAGCACTCACTCCCATGGGTCATCTCCAAGGAGAAGTACATCGTTCTCCCTGTCGACAAATACAAGCTGCCAGCCTGATCTATGAGGGTTTTCCAACTTACCCTCGATACCAAACATCTGAGCCAGTTCCTCTCGCAGCTCATGATAGCTACTGAACCGGGAGATGTCTAGTGAGCGCCCAATAGACCCAGATTTATAGACCTGCAGAACAGAAAAATAAAAATTAAAAAAAAAAAAGAAAAAAGAAAAACGCAGAATCACTAGTGATCATCGAGTGACAAAGATAGAATCCAATTAGTTATTAGATTATACCTTGACAAATGTTTTTGGAGGGTCAACTTGCCCCGCATTTTGCAATAATCCAGAAGAGTCTTGTACACCACCATAGATAGTATTCTGAAATGCAGAATCCACTAATGGCATTGATGACATGTCGGCACCAACCGAAGAACTGGCAAATCTGGGCACTGTGGTAGGTAGTAGCAGACCAGATGAATCAAGGTTCACACCAAAACCAGTAGCATTCTGGGAATCCAAGTTGCAATTTTCTTGCTCCATTGTAGGATCTTTCTCAGGATATGAACGGGAGAGAGACACAGAGTTGGAAAAAGCATTGACCTGAGAATTTGTATATTTTGGGACCCAAGACTGTTGGGGCAACTGCTCGTTCATCGTACCAATAGATTGACCCGTTCTAGTGAAGTCCAAAAGGTTGCCAGTTCCTTCAGCACACAGAGAACCAAGCATGTTTTGAATAGGAGCACCAGATGCTGAGAACTTGTTGCTTGAATCCATGAAATCCGTTTTAGAAAATGATGGAGAAGGCACATTTGACTGCTGTCTCTGGGGGTGCTCACCTTGAATCTGAAGTGCATCATGATAATTATGCTGCTGTTGATGTGCCTGATCATCAGGCTGGTTGTTGAGTTGTTGCTGCAGGAGATGCCGAGGCAAGCTCTCACTTGACATCTGGTTTTGTGACTGCAGAATATTATGAGATGTCGATTGTTGAATTGCTTGATGTTGCTGTAGCTGTAACAGCGAATAATTGCTGCTTGGCTGTTGAAGATATTGAAAAGGCTGCTGAAACTGCATCAATTGCTGTCTCAAGGGATCTGCATTTCCCAGATTCTGCAAACCAGATGCCAACATAGCCTGGTACCACTGGTTCTGATCATTCCCCAGCAACATCGGATCCAGTCGCTGCTGTGTCCAGGGAAACATATTAACAGCTTGAAAATTCAGGGACTGGAGGCTTTGCTCGCCACTTCCAGCCCTTAGCCACATGAAGCCATTACCAGCTTCATCCCTGTTATCTGCGAAAGCAAAGAGTTTTAGAAGCAGAAGAAAGAAAATGAAAGCCTCAAAAGAGTGATGGGCAAGAGGGGAAATTTAAGAGGGGGGGATAATAGGCAGACAGTGACTAAATTTTAAGGCCTATACAGAAACTTGAATTCATCCGACATTATTCTAAGTGAAATTCAGGTTTAATAAGCCTTCTGGTGATCAGCTATGGGATAATAATAAACTGCAATTACTAACATAATTTTATTTTCCCTAAATGACTGAGCATATTCAAATTCCATATGAGCCGTCAACAAGCTTGCAATTCAATGACAAGATGACACTCTAAAGAAGCAAAAAGGAAGGCCACTTTTTTGAAGCTAATTACTATGAAATTACAATTTAATTTAAGCAGGTGTCATACAGGTGAAGTTGTGATTGAAATGATAACTTAAGCAGCACTTTAGCTGCTGTTCTCATGAAAATGGACAGTACAGAAAATACTTTAGAATAGAGAGAATTGGTAAAAGAAATTGAGGAAAAATGACAACAATGAAAGAAAATTATCACAATTTTTTTAGGAAAGAGAGAGAGAGAGAGAACAAAAAGAAGAAAATAATAACTACATGAACAAAAACTAGTACTTCAATTCAAACATGTTATAAGTATTCGTTTAAAGAAACTGATTTTCTAATATAAGTTCAAATACTACAAAATGATTTCCAAGTGATTTTCTATAACATAACCAAACAAAACAAACAAGTCACTTTCTTGGAAACTATTTTCCTCAAACAATGGTTTAGAAACTAGTCATTTTTTCCACAAGCAGATGAAGACTAACTGATTATATGAGATTTTGTCATTCAAATGATAAAATAATTCAATAAAATTACAAAAGTAACGTGTTTCTATTAAGTTATATTGGTAATCTACTTCATTTTCCATGTAATTCCCATGAGCAAACTAAACACCATAATAGCACTTTTTCAGCAAACACACAGACTAACTGGTCATAGAAAATTTTGACATGTAAACAACCAAATATTGTATTCAAAAAATTTAATTGTTTCTTTTAGGATATAATGGTAACCTGGTTTACTTAGCTAGAAATTCCCAGGAGCTAACTAAACACAAATATAAACACATGTTTAACAATAACAATACACCTATAGAAAAACTTTAATTCCCAATTAAACAAATTCTTTAATTCTTGGAATCCGAAAACAACAAAATGCAATATATAGACATTTATATAAAAAAAAGATAAACAATTTTGCACTTGACAGAAAGTATATTTGGCCCTAGAGGACAGAACTAAAACATTTTACTTTCATTCAAACAGAACTAAAACATTTTACTTTCATTCAAAAAAAAAACAATAATAAAAAAAATTAGAGAGAGAAAGAAAGAAAACGCTCAGTCTCCACAACGATATAATTTATAACATTCAATCTCACTTGCTGGCCTCATATAAAACTCCAAGGTACTTATTCAATTGACAAATATGGAGTCCATTTGATGCTATGACCGGATTGCTTTTCAAACAGTGTTTGCAGAGACAGCACTTCAAAATACATCACTTCCCCAAGCACTGCTCCAACAGGAGAATCAATGAAGAAAAAATAGAAGAGAGGAGAAGATAAAAAGAAAGTTGTCTGTAAAAGCTCCTGAAAATATAGTAACAAAAAGCCTCCTAGTTAATTGGCCAGTTTGTCATTCATACTCCTGTAGAACAGCTCATGAAAAAACCAACAGTTAGAGCCCTATACAAATGGCTGACATAGGTTTTGAACCCATCCTCTGACAAAAATCCAACACTGGTTCTTAAACCTTGTCTAAAAAAATTTGGAAATCAGTGAAAAGTCTCAGATTCCATGCATTGGAACGTTTTCCTGGGGGCAGCTATATAGACAAACCAAATTTGTTTTGAGATCATGACAATATTGAATAAAATCCCAGTTGAATGAAATTCAGCTAGCATTTACAGCGAAAGTACCATAGTAGAAATAAAAATGCTGAAACAAAGTTCTTTGGGATTAAAAACCACTGGAAGAGGAGAGATATAAACAGCATATTGTCACAAAAATTAAATGCCAATCTGAATTTTAAATTTCCTTTTGTGACATCTTAACAGGTTCAGTAACATGTGAACAACCTTGTCGCCACAAAACCCTGTGCAGTATGACCACCATTTGATGGCATCCAACTCCCTACTGTGGGAAAATCTAAAATTCAAGACCATTTGAATTCCAGGGAACCATACACTATAGCTTTTAAACTACTAAATACAATGTAAATTCGTAAAACTTAAGTACGTTGGCAATTAATTTATTAGATCCTTACCCCTTCCCTCACTTTTATGAATAATGTGCTGAGGATTGATCACAGTTAAATGTGTCATTTTCTTCCATCTATTAAAAGCAATTTCAAGACAATTGGGATTTCTCAAACTTCATTTTAAACAAATTTGACACCAGAAAAAGGACATGAACAGTTCCACTCCATTGTCAAGTGCAGAGAGGCTGGAAATCAAATCCAAGTTTACTAACATTTATGAGGATGAGATATCCTTATATGTAATCTAACATACAAATAAAAGTCAAAATTGAAAAAATAAAATAAAATAAAAGAACACAACTGAAAGTGTAATATAGCCTTCAATCAAGACAGACTTGGTTGAAACCCCTTCAAGAGCTCTGGATGCATAAGGCAGCATCAAAGGTATGACAGAATAAATAAATATATTCCAAGTCTGCACTTAAAAGTAAGTTTAACAGACATTTGTAACCCATACTAAGTATTTCTGAAGTGAAGACATATTTATCTTGCTCTTTCCAAGACCACTATCAGCCCTTTGTTTCCTTGTACATAATTATTTTTTTCCTTTAATCAATCAAAAGATTTCAATGTTACCTTCACATCCCTATTAGCAAACCAGTCGTTAATTTCAAGTTGTCAAAATAAACTAAATAAAAATTTGGTGAGAAAAGAAGACACCAAAAGGTTTGAAAAAGTTCAAAGAAAAGATACCATGCAAGGATGAGAGCCCAGGATGCCAAGGCCGTCTCAGTCTTAGGGGAAAAAGTGATGGATACATTGGGAAAGTTGTCAAGGGTTCAATCTCCCACAGTGATACTCTTGGCTGCCTCTCGCCTGCAGCTGACTCATCCCAGCCAACCTAAAGAAAATAATAAATGTTGAGGTAAATACTGTAAACTGCAGGGAGCATCAAGCAAAATAAAAGTCACTGTCATGTGCTGCTTCATTCAAAAAGTTAATTTACCACTCATCTAGCAAGCATATGCTATAATATGTATATAGACAAAAGAGAGGCACAGAGAGAGACTTAAGAAACAAATAAGCTTTATAAACTGAGCAAAAGGCCCTGACTTCCCAAGCCAACTAACAAGGAATTGACAATCTTTGGAGCATTGGAGTGCTACATAGTGTACTTTAAATTCTACAAACCAGTGTTCATGGGATAAATTAGATAAGGTACTAGAAATAGAATTAGCAATGGTAAGTGCAACATTACAGCCTAGAGGAACTCAAAAGAATGAAAAGTAAAAGCTGGTTCTTACAAATTTTCTCAAGCATCAAGTATAATGGTCATCATCTAGTATCTAAAATGGCCCATGCAGGAACCATAATCATATATCAGACATGATATAGTATTTATAGTGAATGAAAACATGTTATACATGCTGCACCTAATATGAAAAATTTTCAGACCACAACTTCAAACGCTCTAAACAAAGTTATATAGGAAAACATGCAGAGAAAATGTATTTTTAACTATTAGAGCTCAGTAATCACAGTTCTGATGAGCAAAATGGGAAGAAAAAAGTAAAAATAAATTAAAGTTCTATGATACGCAATCGCAAACCTTCCCTCCCTCCTTTCCCCACTTCCACATCAGAATTCAGGTATAGCAAACATAGAAGATCTCTAATGCAAATGAATTGCAAGATGTTACAAAATAATGGCATAAAGATGCATGTCATTGTGGAACCAAAGCATGCACTTTAATTCAATTACCTTGACAGAGCGCCAATGAGAATTCGGCCAACGAACAGGATCTAGATCACTTATGCCTGTTATTGTACCCATGTACCTGCCAATTGAAGGTTCCCATATCAATACAATTGCAAATATGCATATAGCAGAATAGTATGAGCTATGTCAAGACAGCAGTCCATGGCAGCACAAACAGTGTATTTCAAATGCTTTTTGCACCAATCTATCACAGTCAAAGACCAACTCATCAACCAAAATCACACAAAAGCAGACAAACAAAGCATCCATCAATTTTCATTCCACATTGCTTAATCACAAGCAAATAAGGATGTGTAAATCATACTATTAGGTTGACGACAGCCAAGCATTAAGAGCCCCACCAAATGCCCCAAAATTTAACACCTGTGTGCATCCCACCTAACTCGAAGACTAACGCATCAACCAAAATCACACAAAAGCAGACAAACAAAGCATCCATCAATATCTGTTCCACATTTCTTAATCACAACCAAATAAGGATGTGTAAATAATATTATCAGGTTGATGGCTGCCACGCACTGTGCTACAAATTCAATATTTATGAAAAATAAATAAATAAATCTAGCATTAGGCCCCATGAAATTTTGTTATTATATTCAAGAAAATTATTATTAGTCCCCAAGATTATATAGAATTTCATTATGATCATTATATATTTACTTAAAAGATATTTCTATTCACATCACATTAGACATTATTTACACATTTATATCATGATCTCTTAAATTTTTCTTAAATAGAATTTACATTCTTCGTCGTTTAAGTGTATAGACGTATTTGTCATATTTCCATTAGCATCCTTGCTCATGAACTTCTAATAATGCTCCATTATAGCTAACTTAAAGATTTTTTAGAATAAAAAATTTTATTAATTCTCTCATCTTAACAAACCTAAAAAATACGAGCTATTTATAAAGAGAACAAAAAGAATCATAAATCTATTCTAATAAAAAAAAAAAGTCAAAAACTAACTAGAAAATAAACTCTAGTTAGAAATATAAAATAGAATCCTAATCTAACTAGGAAATCCAACACTCCCCCTCAACTTGATGCATTGATATCACACATGTCCAACTTGCAAAATAGAATGTGAGAAGTCCAGTTGTGAACTGCTTCAGTAAACACATCCTTGTAGTACAAAAATAAATGACAGCAGCTTTCGAAATTCTCCAAGGCTCATGCCATTATATTCTCAGCATTAAAAAATTCTTGTGTTAAAGGACAGATATTGAGCGTGAACATCGGTTTGTAATGGAGAATGCTCTACACCCAACAAGTCCAACAACTACAGAAAAAGGCTGTCTCGAGAGGGTTCACACAGCAGAAGAAAATGGAATCAAATAGAGCCTAGAAAGGAAACCCAAAAACAAGATGACAAATCAAGGCCTAAATATCCTCAGACAAGGTTCATCAAGAGGATTTAGAAAAGAATCGAGGTCAGATGTGTTACGATCCCACATCGGTTAACTGCCTAGGCAGTTGGTGGCTTATAAGTGTGTGGGGCTTCCTCCCTTACAAGAAATTCCTTTTAAGTGGATAAGGGGCCTTCGCATTTATGGGCCTAGCATTGCGGTCCCTAACAATGGTATCAGAGCCTGGTTGGCGGCCCAGGAGAGGAACCCTATGTGGAGAAGCCGCCAGTGGGTGACAAGCAACCGGGAGTCGGTGGAAGCGGCCCAGGAGAGGAACCCTTAGGGAGAAGCCGCCAGTGGGCTGCTAGCCGCCGGGAGTCGGCTGTTGGAGGGGGAGGCAATGTTACGATCCCACATCGGTTAACTGCCTAGGCAGTTGGTGGCTTATAAGTGTGTGGGGCTTCCTCCCTTACAAGGAATTCCTTTTAAGTGGATAAGGGGCCTTCGCATTTATGGGCCTAGCATTGCGGTCCCTAACAAGATGGTGGCTGGAAAGAGCTGCACACACGTCACTCGCCAGCTTGTGAACAGTACCTTACCGTCTTCAACCGGCACATGTGCTTCACTTGCGACACCTCCGATGACCGGATTTGGTGGGTTGGAGATCTGATGGTGGCGCACCTTTTGGTGATGGTGGTGTAAGTCACCTCATACTCAAAATAGTAAGCCCTCAATTTTGGTGTTCTAGGATTTTTATACTACTAGAAAAAAAATGAAGGATTTTAAACAAAATTTTGATGTTATAGGGTTTTCAAACCACAACAAAATATTAGAAATTTTTCTAACATAAAAAAAAGGAAAACTCAACTTCTTGATACTTTCCTAAAAATGGATATGTTACCTGTTACTTAAAAGGAGAAAACTCAACTTCTATAAAAAGCACGGCTCTAATACCATAGAAATTTTTTAGAATAAAAAATTTTATTAATTTTCTCATCTTATCAAACCTAAAAAATACAAACTATTTATAAAGAAAACAAAAAGATTTCTAAATTTATTCTAATAAGGAAAAGATAAAAACTAACTGGGAAATAAACTCTAGCTAGAAATGCAAAATAGAATTCTAATCTAACTAGGAAATCCAACATAATTTGAAAATGAGCAAGCAACATCTTCAATAATTAAATATCAAGAATGCAAGATCTGATAAATTAAGCAAAAGCACACAAATAAATAAAAGGTCTGTTGCACCCATGTCATATAACTTAGACCATATAATGCGACAATCACAAAAGAAATTTTTGTAACCAAAAACATTACAAACTTTAATTGATTATCAGCAGAAGTCATTTTAGCCTGATTTTGACAAAATCTGGTGCTGTAATCCTGATGCAGCATGCAAGTGAGCATTTTTTCACTTGACCACTAGCCATGTCATCATACACATTGGAAAGAAAAAAAAAAAGGAAGAAAGTTAATTAAATGAATAGAAAATTTTCACATTACGTGTATGATGACATGGCAAGTGGTTTAGTAAAAATGCTGACCTGGCATGCTACAGTATTCTAACACTAGATTTTCTAAAATCAGGCCAAAATGACTTATGATAATACTCAATTGAAGTTTGAGATGTTCATTGCAAAAATTTCTTTTGCAACTACAGTATCACAATGCCCATTGTTCAGGGACGAGTGAAATTAAACCATTGATAAACTATAAACACCGTAGTAACTTATTGACCCCTGTAATACCTACGAACACTTGATTCTTCAGTCTCAAAGAGCATCCGGAATCGCATCCCAACTGAAACACGTGTATGAAATACTGCTTTAACATATTTGGAAAGGGGTATAACAAACTCAGATGGACTAGCCCTGCAAAATGTAATTGAGTTAGATAAAATGTTGAACCTTCAATATGAAAGAAGACAAAAATACATGTTTGGCACCTTGGGTTATAGAAAACTGTAAAACAACTATTAGTTGCAGCAGCATGAGCTGCAGCAGCAAGAAGACCAATGTGCATACTATCACTGGATAACACAGATGATGGCATTACAGTTTGTGGTCTTGTAGCCCGACGAATTCCCAGAAGAAGTTGATTTTTCTCATTCCTAAACCCATCAACTAAGAGGTCAGTTACGGAGACCAAGAAATTTCTGACGGTAACAAATAAAGAATATACCAGATAAAAAGAACAGAATCCCCAGCCACCAGTCTTTTGGCACTAACAAATACACTCCACCCAGTAGTAAGCAGATGCCTTTTGGGCTGTCCTGCAATATGAGCAAGGAAAAAAACTGTCAGGTTACACTGAAGATAACTGATCAACCAACTTAAACAGAAAATTCTTCTCGCCACACATCAAATGATATTATTTATGTCATAGGTCGACGGAATCAAATTTAAAGTAGAAAAAAGCCAAGTTCATATCCCCTAACATCAAAATTCAAGGATCCATGTTCAAGTGCAGTAGATCAAAAGGTAAGCACATCCACAAGGAACATCTCAAACTGCACATCTAAATCTGTCAATTGATAAAAGAAAAATATGAGAAGCACCTTCTTAAAAGAAATTCTGTTGACTTTCCCTTCAAGTATGTCCACAGGTTACACCACCTTAACCCACAACTCAAGCACGTAATGGCAGTAATGCAAAATCCAGCATACCTCACAATACCTCCATCTCTAGGCACAGCATTGAAATGCCAAACAAATGATGCCTCAGTTCTTGCTCATAGATTATTTAGTCATCAGATCCGGGCAGATTTTCAAGAATGGCATTAATTTGAGACATCAACTATCAAGACTAACATATTGCTATAATATTTTAGGAACACCTTATGAAACTATCATTCCTCTATTAAGGTTATCTTCCCCAAAAACAAAGTACAGTTTAACAGTAAAAGGAAAAAAAAAAAAAAAGAGAGAGAGAGAAGGTCCAACGTTATGTTCCAACAAGCAAATGAAGAAAACTGGTCTGAAACTAAGCAACTTGTTGCAGATGCATTCATGGGCAGGACTTATGCAAGGAAAGGCCACTAGTTCGGTTCAACGGTCAGACTTACGTTTATCATTAATTATTATTTTAATTCAGTATTTTTCTTTCAGATCATTAGTAACTTATTTCCTTTTTTATAGGAACCCAAATTATAGCTTTCCAACTATGTAATAAAACCAGTCCTATTTAAAAATGAGGAAGTTAATAAAAACCTAAGTCAAATTTCAATCAAAATCATGAGATTTGGATCTCCCTCAAACGAGGTCCAAGAGGAAAGGTTCCCATTGATGAATCTGAATTAACTAAAAATAGGTCATTCAAGGAAGAAGAAAAGTAAGGGAAGGCAATAGATTTAGAATCTCCCTATTAATCATCCTATAACTCGATCTTATACACATTACCTAACACAACCTGAGTGTCTTCCATTCAGTTTTCAGCCCAGTAGTTTCTTTCCTGCTGAAATTTTTTAAAATTTTCTCTGTTCCCTCAGCAGGTGTTCAACTGACACATATGCCTCTAGGTTTTCAATTGTTGCTTTACAAGTATATCATACAAAGCTAAAAGACAGTTTTCTGCCAGTAAAACCTCTCCTGTTAATCATGACCTCCTAAAATCCTCTAGGCTTTCAATTGTTGTTTTACAAGTATATCATAAAAAGCTAAAAGACAGTTTTCTGCCAGCAAAAGCTCTCCTGTCAATCATGACCTCGTAAAATCACTTATCACTGAAAAGTTGAACGCTGCCACACCACAGCCACCTTTTGGTGGTTGCTCAAGAAGTTAAAGATTTCTGTTCATTGTTCTAATGAGCCAAATAATGAATATTACATTATCAACATGGATAATGTCTTTTTACCTGCACTACACAGGTATGATGCCCAGTTAAAAGTTAATATTCTTGTTTTGTCCAGAAAGGTAGTGATGGATAAAATCTATAACATTAGATCTCTTTGGGAACTTTTTGCGGTGAAGTTCTGTTTACTCTAAATTTTTAAGTAGCAATCAGCTCCTGGTTTTATAAGCCAAATAAAATATTGTGAAAGTAAGAGTATATTCACTCAATTCAAATGCAAAATATACGGGTATTTATACAATGCATATTCACTCGATTCAAATGAAAAATATACGAGTATTTCAGTAACAGTCTTTTTATCACTGCTCTCAGCCATTTAAACCAATTGCAAATAAACTTAGGTAATGAAATTAGCAGACAATACAGCAAAGAAAATTCAATATACCCAACACAAATGAACACCCAAAAGGAGTGAGGCGGACTCTCGCGCAGAGATCCAGGAGAAGCAAACACCATCAACCAAAGGAAATCATCCCACAAAGACATCGGATCCTAACCGAAAATGACCAGGCGACGTCGGAGATGAAGTCGGAGGTCCAACCGACAAGCAACACGCCCACTCGCCAGTGCGTGAGAAAAAGCAGTGAGATTCGAGCGATGCATGAGGCCCACTCACGGCTCCGATGGTCGCCAGAAAAGGTGGAACTGCCGGACTAATGGAGGCGCACCTCCTTGTGGTGGCAGTGAGACAAAAGAACAGTAACAAATGGGGACCTAAACCCACTCATTACTGACCCAAACCCAAGAAGAAGAATAGCCACAAACAGTGACCCAATCTTAATCACGTAGTTGACCCTCACTCAAGAAATCCAGAAACTCGACTAGGCTCTAATATCACGTGAAAGTGAGAGTATATTCACTTGATTCAAATGGAAAATATACAGGTATTTATACAATGTACTAGAGCTAAAATAGGAAAGAATCAAATCCCTATAATTATGCTATTCTGCAGTTATATTAGTTGTACAAATATCTTAACAAATATTAACTATAAACATGGATTGTGCTATGT
The DNA here is from genome assembly GCA_037975025.1 of Excoecaria agallocha. Classification (NCBI taxonomy): domain Eukaryota; kingdom Viridiplantae; phylum Streptophyta; class Magnoliopsida; order Malpighiales; family Euphorbiaceae; genus Excoecaria; species Excoecaria agallocha. The sequence continues at coordinate 57,551,875 of CM075811.1, read as the reverse complement.
TCAACATTTAGTAGTTAATGTTCTGGATTTGTACAAATAGGTAGTGGTAAATAAAATATAGGAAGGTAGATCTTCTCAGAAAAGTTTTGGAGTGTCTTATAAATGAAACTCAGCGAAAAGAATTTTCAAACAAAATTATACAAAGAAAATGACTTTCAATTTGTATCAGCAAAAAGGTTCAAGCATAAACTAATTTCTCTTCATATTTCATTATTATTGGTTACAAAATTTCTTATTTCTAGTACTATCAGTTTTATCGAATGGAATATGCATTCAATTAGTTACATCTAAACCTGAGGTTCATTTCACGGACAATCATCAAACTTTACCCTTATAATGAGCAAGTCAAAAAATAAAAAATTCAACCCTAAACAATAAGTTACTTAAAACTTTGTTTCAACTAAAATAAAAAAATGGTCGGGAAAAGAAAAAAAAAAGGTTTTTTGTGTCAGAAAGTTGACTCAGTACATCATGTCACCACAAAAGATTCCAGAATAACCATGTCAGAGTACCACATCACCTTGACATGCAAGCATAAAAGACATGACATTGCTAACATGAAACTTCACTTGTTCACCAATCTGATATAGTTCTCTAACATGACTATTCTAAAATAATCACCGCTGACGTGACATGCTACGTCACATTCCAGCACCAGTTTTGACTTTAGTTGAAACTAAGTTAATACTTGAGTTATTTTTTGGCACCAAAACTTTTTTTGGGGCCAGCTAATTATAAAAGGTTAAATTCAATGACTGTGAAATTAACTTGGGTTGGAAGTATAAATTTTTAAGCCTAAAACAATTCATTTTATCAGGTACAACTTCCCATAAATTTGGCTACATTTTCCCTTAAAAAAGTTGTGTTTTACATTGGCCCTATCACACGTGATATAATGTTAATATTAGTGACTATTTTACCTATTTGACCCTTTCATAATGCACATGATTTATGTTTAGTTAAGAGATTCCTTGTTCTAATACTTTCAGTTTTATCGAATGCAATTTGTTAAAAATAAATTTTGATTGGTTTTAGAAATTTTAAAATCTTAAGACAATTATGTTATTAGGTATAATGTATCTCTCAGAACGGAAAATTAAAAGTTATCTATTTACAATAAATAGTAGACTCGTACTAAAACGAACTTTCAACATAAAATTTAAAAGGTAATGTGAGAATACTGCTGACGAGTAGAAATACCAAAACACACCTCGGAATATATGCCTAAACTTCCATTCAACATCATGCAGATCTCTTGCAATGAGTTCCTGAGCTGGCGGCTGCTGTGAGAAATCCTGCACAAAACAAATGCACAGACCGGTACAATAATGTTAGCATCAATTAAATATATAAATAAGTAGCAGATAACTCGCTAGGATGAGATTACCAGAGGAGGGAAAACTTTCTCTGCAGCACGACGAGGCACAGAGAACCCTCCATGCGTACTAGTATCACTTGCAGTCAATGTCTTGCAAAAATAATTCGTGGGCTGCTTGCTTGGCATTCCCAATTCCATGGGAAGAAATGTATCCTTTTGCTCTTGCTGCAGGTATAATGATAACAAAAAATGATTTCGAAACAATATAAATAGAAAAGCCATGGCTCGAATTAAGCATAACCCATATATATTGAGAAAAGAAGCACAATTACCAGTGTCAGAGGCTGTAAAGTCATCTGGGCATACACTTCATCTGTTTCAACATCTGCCTGAATTATCAAGCATTTTTTTTATTCATTTTTCAGTTTGACTTTAGTAACTGAATTTTTTTTCTTAAATAATAGAGAGAGAAAAAACTTAGAAATTAAATGGGGGCAACGGAGGAGAATAAATAAAAGTTGCAAATCGAAAAAGATGAAACCCACATGCATGGTGACATTGTGGAGTTGGCATATCAACTGGGGCGGCAAGCTAGGGTAATTGGGTATGTGCCCATCAACTTCTTTGTTAGTGGTGGCAGCTACCTACAAAGTTAATTCCATTTGAATAACCCTTGATTGAGTTGCTTGATGTGAATTAAATACATAAATGAACCAGGATCTGTTTGAAGCTAGAATAAAAGTAGATAGAATAAGAAACGAAGACCTGCTCACTATGTCCCTGAGGGAAGTAGACCACTCGACTTCCCACCGTTGGTAGGGACACAAGTGGTCCAGCACAAGCATGCCAGAGCTCCGAATTCAAGCATTTCTTCTCCCCTGGCATCATCACATATAAACAAAAAAGAACCCGATTGAAAGAAGAAAAACATCAAATTGATAAGTAGTGATCCCAAATATTGAGGACTTAAGCTTAATGCTCACTGGGAGGGGGAAAAAGAAAAAAAAATGCAGCTTTACTAGTTCATAAATAGCTGGAAGTGGCACATAGAAATCATAAATGGAGGAGTACAAAACTATATTTTTTCCAAAAAAAAAAATTAGAAGGAAAAATAAATAAAATACCTTCATGACCCTGCTGACCCAACCCAGATGTTGAAAGCTTCATCTCCCGCTTCTTTTTTTTCTCTTTTTGTTTTTGTATAATATGTTACTTATAAATCGTCTTAATTAAACAAATATTAGCTATATAAAACCGTCACTTACAGCTACCATACTAATAATAGTAATCATCTTCCAATCCAATAAAAATCCCTTGCATTCTCTCATCTCCACACTTCTCTTCCTTAATTTGACGAAATAGTACCTATAGTATATATTAAACCCAAACGAAAGACAAAAATTAAACAGCAAACTTCCAATTTCAAAACCCTAAACACATAAACTCAGGAAAAAAATAGAATTATAGAAATCAGATCAAACCCAAATTAATACACAGAGATCTTCATCTACACAAGTACAAAATCAGGTATTTCTGTAATTTGTTGAAAAATCAAGGCCTGAAAAAGAGTAGCACGTTCTTCGATATCGCCACGAAAGAGCGAGGAAAGAGAGATAGAAAGCACAGAAGTTAAGAAAAAGAATGAACTAAACTATCACTATCCACGATTGAGAAAGACAGTAAGTGTTTGCTTCAGCTTTGAACCTCACTTCAGCTAGAGAGAACGCGAGAGAGAGAGAAAGACAGAGGTCTTATAAGGGGCCCGACCAAACGGGACCTGATAGCAGTAGAGAGAGAAAGGGAAGAGTGAGTGTGTGTAATAGAAAGAGGGAGAGGAAAAAGAATCTGGAACGTTGAAATATCCGTACATGAAGATCTAAGCCGTTGGTTTGGTGCTGCAATGACAGCAAGCATGTGCCACCATCCTTCAGGAGTCGTTGTCAGAGTACGGATTATGTAAAAAAATTTAACATTATTTATTTAAGGAAATAAATAAATTATAAATAATTGACCAGAGAATGATAGAAAGAGACCTTCAAGGACCGTCCGGTGACTCCCACCCCATCCCAGGGTGTGCAAAAATCGAACCGACCCGATCAACCCGATCAATCCGAACCGAACCGATCAAATCGGGTGGAATTAATCATGTTAGTAGGGTCGGTTCGGTTTTGAATATTAGGAGTATTTCGGGTTCGGGTCGGGTAAAACCCGAACCCGACCGAACAACCCGAATTTAAAAAAAATAAATAAAAAATTTAATTTCTCTAAAATATTAATTAATATATAATATATATTTAATGTAATTTTGAAATTATTAGTTTGTTGTATTTTTAAAATATTTTTTATAGTATATAATATTATTTATTTGTATTAATTTAGGATTTTAATTTAAATATATAAATTAAAAAAATAAAATTTCGGGTTATTCGGGTCGGGGCCCGAAAAAATCGGGTTATTCGGGTTGGGACTCGAAATTTATTTAGGGTAGGATCGGGTGAGGAAAATAGGTAATTTTCGGGTTAATCGGGTTCGGGTCGGGTTCACCCGAACCCGACCGATGCACACCCCTACCATCCCATATCCCAGCTTTTATTTCTTTTTTTTTGTTTTTTTTTACCACAATGATTATACACCGCCGAACGAGTGATTCTCGTGTGCGCGTGTGGTTGCTGAATTCATAAGTTTGGAGGAAATGTACGATCAAACGGGTGCGAGCTTGTATTGATAAGGATTTAAAAAAATATATTTAACAAAATATTCATGCACAAAATCTCTAATCTTAAATTCACACCATTAAAATTAAATATGATAAATAAATTAAATTGAACTCATGTGAATTCGGCCATAAATTATAAAATTTGATTTATCAAGATTTTAAAATAAGTTAATGATCGCGTAATCCGATCGACTGGTGAGTACCTACAAAAAATTTTATTTAGTCGGATCGAATATAATCACTCCGAAAATTAAATTAAAGACTTAGAGAGAGATAAATTTAAAAAGAGAGAGTCTCAAAAATTTTATAGCAGAAGCCATTGTATATTAAGTTATTTATAAGAGATGTGAAAGTGCGCTCGAGTGCATGAAGTACGGCTACTAAGATGTCAGAGTAGGTGAACGGCGACATGAACTAAAGCAAGCTAGAGGAATGGGCTTTATATTACGTCAGTGGATTGATGAAACTAAAGGTTACATCAATCCGATCGGATAGCGCTTTGTTCCCTTCTAACGTTTGCTTGTCACGTACCAAGCTTTACTGTAAATGAGTTTTCAATTTTGAACTAAAACTTGCTTGGGTTCAAAGATGATCCAGTATTATCGCTTATCCCCCCATTAAGAGGTGTACGATCGTCCGAGAATTGGATGAGCGAAATTTTTAAAATTTTCAGCCCAATCGGATGGACATTCATTCGAACAGCTGTCACAAGATTAAAAACAAGCAAGTGCATCGAGAGTGGCACTTCTATGTGAGGATCGACGTGATATTTCTTTTTAATGCGTGGTAGGATCTGGTTGGTTGATCAGTTGGCATACTCGATGAGTCTTTCTATATAAATAGGTAACTTTCAGTTCATTTTTCACTTTTTATTGATTTCTTTAGTGAAATTCTGCCAAAATTTATTCTCTAACTCCGGACTTTAAGATTTCAATAGTTTCTTCAAGATTATTAGGGAATTACTCAAGTAATTTTTACTTACAAGTCTTATATTTTCCTTTCATCTAATTCTTTATACACTTGCATTTATCTTATTTTTGATTCTTCTGAGGAATTTTTTAACTTGGATCCCCAAACTTTACTTGAAATTAGGAACTATTTTATTTCTCTCCTTCCTCTAAAAATGGCCTCCTACAGTGGTTAATCTATAAATAGCAGTTTTATTGAGAAGTATGGGGATAAGCCTACTATGGAGAAATTCTCCAAATTAAAGCCAAGCGAAGTGTCAAAAATAAAGTCTAGGTATTGTTTACCAAATAATGTATATGTGATGGCATGCCCTGAATCCATGGCTATGACGAAAGGACCGTTTGGCGAAAATAATAATGAGTGATTTATCTATCGGTTTCTGCTTAGCACTTTTGAGATTGGCATGCTCAAGGGATATGGAACTACACCTAACCAGTTGAACCAAAATTGGTAGAGAACGGTAGCGTGCTTCAAAATACTCTATAAGATCGAAGGAGTCGCTCCAACTCTAGATCTCTTCACTTTTTTTTACATATCCGGTTAGACGAATGGAACAAAGTATTACTTCACTAGCAGGAAGAAGAGAAAGCTTTTCACTATCCCTACATCGATGAAAGGGTTTAAGGAGAGATTTTTTTTATCTAAATGCCAAAAGGATTTGGAGTGTTATTAAACCGATCGATTAGAGCAGTCTCTTTAAAAGATAATACCTCTAACGAGACCCCATACATTGCTGATATTACCAAGTTAATGGCGGCTGTGCAAAGGAATGATGGTCCTTACGATTCAGTTATGCTATTGAGTACCTTGGATAGAATGTCAAGCTCTTCGCAGGGCAAAAATGCAGAATGTGAGCATTAGGAAATATGAGAAGATACCCGATGGCTGGCATAAGAGATCTGATAAAGCAACTAGCTAAGGTCACCAAACAGCAGTGTCAAGCTTATCTAGTTATCAAAGAGGAGAGGTGCGGAAAAAAGAGGATGCCAGTGTCATCTTCTGAGGTCGAATATCTCAAGAGGCTGAGGCATGGTCCGGGTGAATTCGGTCGGGGTGGAGCCTCCTATAAAGGTCTTATCGCCTCTACTGCTGCTCTTGATGAAAAACCCATTGGTGTCACCACTACTCCTAGTGCTTAGGGTCCTACTGCTCCTACCAAATCTAACGTCAAGGCCCATGTGCATCCCCATATATTGCGACTCAAGGACCTACCGAGCGAGAATCTATTGAGATAGTTGGAAAAGTCAAGAAAAAGGAGATAATATCGAGTCGTTCGATCAAAAAAGAGGTTGGCAGACCACAAGTGGCCTATCGGAAGTTCAGCTTCCTGAATGACATATTGAAAGAGCACTTTGAGGAAGGGTTTACCATCCAAGATTCTAGAATAACATCATTTATCTGCAAAGAACTTCTCAATGAGAAGAACTTCGAGGAAATAGGTGACCCAAAATCACCCAATCGGGAGCTGATCTTGTTCCAAGTGCAGTGTGTGGAGCTATGTTTTACTATTTAATCCCTTTTTATTTGGCGAGTTGCCTTTATTTTTCTCTCTTTATTACTTATTATTTCTCTTGTCCAGAAATAGTTGATTAAACAAAGCATACATCTTCATAGCCAGAGCGCCTACTTCAAAGTGATGGGGGATCACAGTGTCTGGTCGGAAGAGGAGCTCAAACAGAAGCTTGAGGTCGAGAATAAGGAAAGCTCAAACCTCCGATCGGAGAATCTCATCTAGATCAATGAGGCCTCTTTATTAAATGCCAATCTTGAGGCTCTATGAAAGAAGAATGCTAAGTAAAAGGTAGAGGTGGAGCAACTAAAGGGAGACAACGCTCAGCTTAGAAACTTGAAGAAGATAATTCCAGGCTATCTGTCGAAATTTACCATTAGCTTCCCTGCTCCAGCATTACTTGAGTCAATTCTAGGCTTTCTTAGAACTAAATCCCCAATGTTAAAAGCTTTTGGCTTTACCTTTCTTTTGTGGTACTTGGCAACTCTTTATTTATATGCAGCTATTTTTGCATAAGCATATTCCATCATTTCTTTTACTAGATCTAGATCCTAGCATTTTTCTTAAATGTTACCCCAATCGAAGTAGAAAGTTAGCTGATAGAAAGGAATCCCGATCTCTACCGATATCACTGCCTCTGATCCATATACCAGAGAGAAATATGTTTGATGAGTGCTAGCCTTGGATGAAGTTCTGTAAGATCATAGGATGCTTTGCAGCTCTTCTATCTAGTTGTCTTTCACTTCTCCTAGTCAGTTTTTCAACCCTTCCAAAATTGTTCGGTTAGAGACCTCTGTCATTTCGTTGCTTTGTGGATGGATGACTAAAGTGAATCTCAGGCTAATTTTTAGATCGGAATAGAATTTTTTGAAGATTGAGCTGTTGAATTACTTGCCATTATTTGTTATAAAAATTATAGGCAGACCATACTTGTAGATAATTTCTTTCCAAGAAAAATTTGTAATTCTTCCAGCTGTTATTATCGTTAAAGGCTCAGTCTCTATCCATTTGGAGAAATGATCAACGACTACAACAAAGGAACTTTATTTGCTGTTTGCCTTAAGGGAAAAGACCTAAGATGTTGAGTCCCTATTGATCAAATGGCCAGGATGCTCTGATCAGCTGTTGGTCTACTATAGGTTATCTAATATTTTTTGATAAATTTGGCATTATTGGCACCTTTTTACCTTTTTTAAGCATCTTTGAAAATACTTGGCCAGAAAAAATCAATTTGAAGTACTTTCTTCACTATATCCCTGCTGGATTCATGTGTTCTATATATGCCTCAATGAATCTTCCTAAGTATATAGTCTCCTTGCTCCTTCATCATGCATTTAAGCCAAGGGTGACTAAATACCTTTATGTTTAATTCATCATCAATTATAAAATAACAGAGAGATGTTTGAGATACCTTTCAGGCTTCAGCCTTATCTTCATGTAATTTGCCCCGTTCGAAGAAATCATTTGATCAGAGTCATCCATATGTCATCCTAGTGTTTAATCTCCATCATCTTTGGTTCTTCAAGGGAATAAGAGAGCTATTCAACAATTGTTATATTTTCTTCAATTTCTTTCGGATCTACAACGAACATTTTGGGTAGTCAATCAGTTACTATTGTTTGCTTCCTGGGTACTTTTCTAAAATCCAGGTTGATCTAGCCTCTTCTAACTTCCTCAAAGTTACTTTGACTTTTACCAAGTACTCTTTCATGGTGTGTTCATTGGATTCAAAGGTGCCTAGTACTTGGCTGTCACCAGCTGAGAGTTGCTTTTGATTTTGAGAATTTCTGGTCGGATCTTCTTGACCAGTCTCAAGCCCTGTAACAGTGTTTTATTTTTTGTAATGTTATTGGATGCTTTAAAGCTTAATCTTATGGCATACCTTATTGTAATTCCAAAGGGGTCTATTATTACTATTATGAAGCCTCATCTAGTATTATCTAAGGCTTTATCAACTATCGTTTCCTATGCCATCTTTGGAGGTTACTCAAATGCTTCACCATTGGTGAATTCAACGACAAAATTAGCTAAGGCCTGAGCTTTTATTGCACTTCTTAGCTCGTACTTGATATCCCAAAATTGCAGCTTTATGGTCCATCCCACCATTTTGCCTTCCAGATTGGGCATTTGTAAGATCTTTTTGAGCAGTTGATTCGATCAAACAATAATGGTGTGAGCTTCAAAGTATTGCCCTAACTAAACCTTTGTGCGATAATCAATTGCTCAACTAGACCTTTTCTCAATTCTGGACCTCTTAGCACTTGGTTGACGTAGTATATCGACAACTGTTGGCTTTCTTCTTCTCTAACTAGGACACCTATAATAGCCTCCCTAGATGTTGATAGGTATAAGAATAGATGTTCACCTGGGATCAATCGGCTTAATAGGGGGTTCGTGAGGAATTTCTTCAACTTTTTGAATGCTTACTGGCAATCTGTTCCCCAGCTAAATGCATCATTCTTCCTTAGTTTCTTGAAAAAAGGTGTGCAATATTTGGCTAAGGAGGAAATGAATCTCCCCAAAGCTATAACTCTTGCATTCAGCTTCTGGATGTTTTTACGTTCTTTGGAGGTTGCATTTCTAGGATTGCTCTTATTTTCTCTAGATTGGCTTTTATTCATCTCTACTAGACCAAGAAACCTAAAAATTTACTTGATGGCACCCCATAGATACATTTCTCCAGATTTAGTTTAATTTGAAATCGGTTTAGGGTATGAAAGACATTTGCGAAATCGATTGAGTGCTTTTCTAGACTTTTACATTTGACGATCATGTCATCAACGTAAACTTTCATGGTTTTTTGATCTGGTCTTTGAAGATTTTATTCATCAGGTTGTGGTATGTAATGCCATCATTTTTTAGATCGAACGATATTCTCTTGTAGCAAAAGGCTCCATCCTCTATAATGAAGCTTGTTTTTCCTTAATCCAAAAGCCACATTAGGATCTAGTGATACCCAGTATAAGCATTGAACAATGAGTAAATGGCATGACATGAGCGTCTACTAGCTGATCTATGCTCAGTAGCGAATAGCTATCTTTCGGACAAGCTTTTATTGAGATCAGTGAAATCAATACACATTTTAAGCTTCCCCGTCTTTTTTTTTACCAAGACCTCATTTGTCAGTGCTTGATCGAACAGTGGGTCGAATTGATATTCAATTTATGCGTGATGATTCTTGGGTCAATCGCAGGGATATCCTCTGGCTTCCATGCAAAGGATGTTTGGTTTGTCTTTAGTACTTGCATAACTTACTCTTCCACCTCTTTACTCATGCTCGTCCTGATCTGAATGCTTTTAGCTTTCGATAGCTCTCTTTTAGCTACCTCTTTAGCAGGATCCATTCTCGACCTTTCAGCCTCCTAGAGTTGTTCCAACCCTGACTCCACGATATATGCCTCTTTGTGTTGTCTGATAATGGAGATGTATGCCTCTTTGGACACTTTCTGATCTCCCTTCATGACGATAGTGCCTTGCTTCATGGTTATCTTTATGATCGTATCCATATGCTAGTAACAGCTCCGGTTTAAAAAAGCAAGGGCCTGTCGAATATTGCATTGTAGGCGAAGTTCATGTCTATCAAATGTTACCTTACACGCATGAATGATTACCTTCTCACCTAGTTCGACAAAAAGCTCAACTGAACCAACCACTGAAACGACAGCATTGCCTAACCCGATCAGCGAAGTAGCATCGGCCTCAGTCCTCCAGTCGATAATCCCAGCATTCTATAGACCTCGAGGGTTAGGACGTTCATTGCTCTTCCATTATCCACAAGGATTCTCTTAATGAGAAAATTATTAATGTAACACCCTACCTTCATTCATAAATCTGTACATTATGGGTTGTTGATGACGACATTTCGTACTTACTCAAATTAATTGTCTCTCAATTTTGTTGATTAATAATTGACTTATTAACAATTAATTCTTAAGTCCAAGTTTCGTTTGCCAACCTATATGTGTCATATTCAAACGTTCCTTGCTGTTCAATTGATCTTTCAACGTAATTTCATTATTCACATACATGTCATGTAATATGTTTGCTACCACTAGTTATATATTTTTAACGTATTAAAGTTTTTTTAAAATATTATTTAAGATAAATTACTATTTTACTCTTGTATACTACATTATGATAATTTAATTCAATTTAACTATTTTCTTCGCCTTAATTTACAATTTAATTCCTTCTACACTCATTTCTCCGTATTGAATTCCACCTTAATTTTACTTAAATTGGAATTTCTATTTGATCCTTAATTTTTTTTTATTATCTATTGCACTACCTTCATATAAAATTTATCCTTTCACTTCTCTTTAGTTGTTATTGCTTTAAATACAAAATTTACATCTTATACTTTCTATTTTTTGATGTGATAGGGAATTATTATTCGGTCCATCAAACTATTTCTTAAGTCTGATTTTAGCCCTTTCAAATTACTTTTTGCTAGCTGCATTAATTTATTTTTCTCATTATTTACTTTACTAATTAATTTCTTTATTTCCCATTCTTTTACTAAATTACACATAATTTTCTACTTCAATGCAAAATTTTAATTAGGTACCTAAACTTTTTATTTATTATGTTTGAGCTTATTTGACTTTCATTTTTTGACCCTTTTTGCTTCCTTTGACTTTTATTCCATCCATAGTGTAAAATTTTCATTTTGGTCCTTACACTTCCTCATGAAATGGTAGATTACCTTTTGGACCCTACATTTTCTTTTCATCATATTTTAACTCATTTGGTTCCAATAGTAATTCTTTTTGCTTCTTTTATCTCCTACACCATCTTAATTGGTAAATTTATATTTTAATCTCTGTGTATACTCATGAAGAGGTAAATTACAATTTAATCCCTAATTTTTTTCTTTATTTACGATTATACCCTTTTTTGCTTATTTGATCGTTTTATCATCTTTACTACAATCCTAAGGCCAAATTATGATTTTGCCCCTGATTTATCGCTTACTTATGTTTTTACCCTTATTGAATTTATTAATTATGTTTATCGCATTATTTCTCCTTTATTCACATTCTTGATATCTTTTACACGTAATTTACCCTTTGCTTCCTATTTCTTGTATAATTATCATTTTGCCCCTAATTTGTTGTGTAATTTAATTTTTACCCTTTTTAAGTCTATTATTCTTAATCTTCCTCTTATTTCTTATTTGATTGAATTTATGAAAATATTTATGCGTAAATAACTATTTGATCCCTATCTTTTCCATATTTACTATTTTACCCATCATGAACTATTAATTATCCTTTTTACATTATTTCTTATTCTATCACTCTTATAGTATCTTTTATGCATAACTTACCACTAGATCCTTATTTTTCACATAATTATAATTTTTCCCTTTGAAATTATTAATCACATTTCTTTACATGAATTCATCTTGGTTGTATTTCACGCCAATCTTTAAGTTATTATCATTATGTATCATATCGTACATTCTCATTCACCATGCATTAATCAATAAAATATATGAAATCATAACATACATGGTAAATAATTAGCTAAATATGATAAAAATATAATATTTCCATAAAGTATACCATTCGACCTCTCAATGTTCCCACATACACATCGGTCACATTTGGTTCACTAGATTGCACATGAGATATTATAAAATAGTACAAGTACGATGTTTAGAATGATTTTTGAAAAATTAATATGGGGATAATATAATACAATATAGGTCTCGTTATCCCATATATAAATCACATTTGGTTCACTGAATTGTACATGGGATAGTATAAAATAGTACAAACTAATACAAGTACAGCGTTTGGAAGGATTTTTGAAAAATTAATATAGGAATAATATAATAAAGTATAGATCTCATTATCCCACAAATAGGCTATATTTAGTTTGTTGTACTATATTAGACTGTAAAATATTAGTATGTATAGTATTAGCCTATATAACATTAACTTGTATAATATTAGCCTGTATTATATTATACAATATTTGGTATAAAATTATATTAACCTATAATATTTTATATTATATATGGTGCATAATATTGTACTATATTATTTTTAAAAAAATATAAAATTAAATCATTTTTAATGTTACCAATTTAGGTAAAAGAAATTAATTATAAAAAACTAATTATAAATTATAAAATAAATTACATTAATCAATTTTTTATAAAAAATGCACAAATTTCTTGAAATACAAATATATATTAGTAGATAAATTAACAATCAAATAGATAACTTAATTAATAGCATTTAATTATATAGTTGAAATATATTAACAAATGTGCTATTATTAATAATTTTATACATAGTCCAATAACAAATCAAAACAAATAAAATTCATCATTATTATTTTAGACATAATCCAACTAATCAGTGACTACAAAAAGTTCATATATTTTTTTTGTCAAAGATGCTATCTAATTAAAAACATAACTAATGCATTTAATATTCTCTCAGTCACCCTTTATTTGTATAAGTAATATTTCAACAAATATGTTCCTAATTTCAGATTTTAGCGAACTGAATGATGCCACATGTTGAGATTTATCTATTATTACTTGAAAAACGTTAAAATAATCTTCAAAAAAAAAACTCATTGCCTTTAGTTGATTGAAAATGTCAAAATGGTTATCATTTGCTCTAACAAAATTTTCAGTAATAGTAGCAATTTGCCCAACACTTTCTTTAAATATTTCTCTAAATAATTCCTTCTAGATGTAATTCTTATTCCTTGGCTAAAATAGGTGGTGATGCCATTACATCAACTAAAAGCAATAAATCCTTCATCTAGTAGAACAAATCCTGCTAAGAAATACATAGAAGTTATATCAATTGATAATCATGAATTTTGGTTTCTAAATCTCTTAAACTATGATGTTGCTGTGAAATGTCTACAAGATGCTTTGCAGGCCCATAATCTATAGTAGAATTCATTTCAGGACCATCTTCTAGTGAAACTCGAGAAAATCTAGTCAAATGCATTAATACAACCAAGAAAGAGATATGTGAAACTTTATTAGTTCTTTTTCTATGTTATGTACATGACAACTGACTTATCCAAAATAAATGAATAATAGAAGAGCAAGGGGAAAAAACATGTCAACTATGTCTGCTATAGTATACGTGTAAAATCTTTTGTAGTTGTCTTAAATGATGCATAAAGCATACTAATTTCCTCTAAAGTTTATTTTTTTTATTCTTTGAAGCTATTTTTCTTAATTTCTTATTTTGTACATTTCTACGTAATTGAGGAAATTCCTCGCTATAGAATGCCACTTTCACTATCTATGATCACTCTTCCTATTCCAAAAGTTGTCGTAAACTCATTTCCTTTCAAGAATCATAAAAAGTTATCTAAAACTGAGGGTGGGGGACACAAGACATGCAACAATGAGTTTTTTTTTCATTTGTTGTTATTGTCTAATTTGTTATGGTGGCAAGGCAGATACTCTACTTTACTGAGATTTGCACTTGCAAAAAGAAGGGAAAAAACAAACAAAAAAAAAGAAGCAGGCCTAAGTATTTTCATTGCTTTATTTGGGAACCTTATCCAGTTTAGACAAATGGGGTTGAAGGTGGAAACTAGAAATTTTGAAAATAGGCAATTTTAGTAATTTATGCACTGTAGTTTTACTGTTATGATAAATCTTGTAATTTGTTATAATAATGCTTTTAACATATTTCATAATAGAGAAAATGGCATGTTTCAAAGTTCAGGAAATCTAATTTTGGAGATGTTAAAGCACTTCCTTTTCAAACATATAATGTAACACCCATATCCTATATTTAGCTATTACCACAATATCATATACCATAAGACATATATTACAACGTTCCTAAGCTGAAAACATTTCTAATTAGATAACTTATAGATGAAATTATAACCATGTCATGTGAACTTAAGAGTAATACCTTAATCATATAAAAGTCCTTAATACATTACAATGTTTTCTCAAACTTAACATTAGTACTTATACAAAATTTGCAACATAATTAAAGTTTCTATAACTACAAAATATAAGGACAAAAAGAAGAAGCTATTATCAATCTTCTAAGACTTGTGTTGGCTAACCTGCAGCAGATATCAGTCCTGAAAGAAAGTCCTGTTCTCACAACCTACACGGATAAACAAAAATCCGTGTTAAGCTATAAAGCTTAGTGGGAAACACTAAATATGACAAACGACTACTCACAGTGGTCGTCAACAAACATACATTATGAACTATAAGTATAACTTATGCCAAATTTTAATAAAAACAAAATGTAGACATAAGTCCACACAAGATAACCAAATGACTTAATGATAGTAAATTCGGCATTAATGCTTTATATACACAACATTTAATCATATAAGCATGTTTATCCTTTAGACTTGCAATTCATTCATTGAATGATATACCACTGTTTATACTTAGTCATTCCTTCCACTTACTACATACTTTCGTATACCAGGAATATATACAAATACATATTCACATATGAGCTATGATCAACAAGGACATATGCATATTCGAAAGTAAGATAGAGCATTAGTACTATGAAAGTTTATCATTTATCAATTCTCAATAAAGAGCAAGAACGAGTAGATATAGGGAAAACAAATAACCCAATGTATTAATTCGAAAGCAATCACCAACATGAATACCTATACATAGCTCTTATATTCCATTGCTATAGAGAACATTTATTACAGCAAAACATTTTTTTTCATAGCTTTCATACATGATGAATCTTGCAAATCATTAATCTACCTAAAGCAAGTAACATATTACTATAGAAAACATACTATCTCTATTATAGTCCACAACTTGATATTAATGATGCACTAGTTCATTTATATAACTCTGTACATACTATTTCTATATACGATAATCATGCAAAAGTGTATATCACAACATCTTTTAATATCATAATATCCATATGTGCTGAAAAGGAATTTCACATATAAATTAGATTATGAAATCAATTTATGTTGTCATACTTCATAAAACTTTAAGTTGAACATCAAACTTTTCTTAACTTTGGTATAAAGCCTGCACTACTCTAAAGAGGTGGATAACAGGTTATATGATGGTACCCGAAGGTACAAGTCTATTTAGTCACCCAAACGGGGTTGACTACAACCTAAATAAGGTTGAAAATGATCCAAACGGGACCATGTCTGTCTGTTTAGTCACCCAAACGGGGTTAACTACAACCCAAACGGGGTTGAAAATGATCCAAACGGGA
>CM075811.1:57468045-57535935 GCA_037975025.1 Excoecaria agallocha | reverse complement strand
ACTTATCTTATTAAGTGATAATGCCGAGATTTACTATCCTTTTAGGTAGTAAATTCATTCTCTATCACTTCCTTAAAATAAGTAACATATATTGATTCAAACTCTTTTGAATTAATTTGAAATAAATATAAGACATTTAATCAAAATAAATCACTTAATTTAAGAAATATACATGTGCCGAAATTCCCTTGATTTTCATCTTACAATTTCGGTCACATTATCTCCTTTTTAAGTGTTTTAATTTGATTCAAATTATTTTAGGCTTTAATACTCAATTGACTTAATTAATACAAGATAATTAATTAATTAAAATTAAACCTTTGTGGGCCGAATCTCTCTCTCCAATGGACCAAGGTCCATTTAGCAATTTTAATACCCATTACATATATTAATTTGACTTTAATTAAAAGCCCAAATTAATGCCCAATACTCTATTAAAATATTTTAAGCCTAATGCTTTGTGTGCGATCCTATAGGTCTATTTAATATTGGCAATGAATTAATGAATTAATTCAAAGGCTACATATATTCTCTAGTAAGATATTATAACATTCCAAATTAAATGAAAATGCAAATGGCATTTAGTGACCTAATGCAATTTTGCATAGTTCCTTACCCATAAATATCAGAATTAAATAAGGCATCCAGTCATCCTTATATATACTAATTCCTTTTTTGATATTCAAGTGACACTAAACTCTCAGATAAATAATGATTACTCATTATTTCATCTCGGTATGGCCATACACTTCTTAGTTCACTGATTAAGTGGCTGATGATATTTTCTCTCTTATCGAGAGGGGTAATTCCTTCACTTCTCTCATGCTCTCTAACATGGATTAGTGCATACCCAAGCATACCCATACTTGTCACCCTATTACGAGCACGTTAGGTGTATGTCAAAGTACACAGTAATTCATAAAGGTTTTCATAGAGATTTTAGGTCTAAGAACTCCGATACAAAACTTGCATATGAGGAACACTTATGACTTATACCATGTAGTGTTCTCATGAACGGATCAAATCCATATACCATGTTCTAAACATGTATCTATGATCTCTGATTGACACTTTTTTCATTATGATCCGTAAGACAGAACTCATCTTATCAGAGAGAGCATACTAATCTTAATTCATTTGTTATTTCCATAACAATGACTGACTAGGGATATTTAGAATGAAGTCTCATTGTTTCAAGGTCTTACAATCATGTGCCTCACACACGATAACTTAAACTGAAACAACATTCTTGGATAGTTCTATCAATTGATATGCACAGGAATATAATAGATAAAACAAATGCCTCATTTATTAACTAATGTTTTTTATAACAATGTATTCGGGTTAGGGCTTATACTAACAGACCTCCGTGTTGGGAATGGAGCACGAGTTGCAGCCATGGAGATAGGCGACTATCAACTCACTTTACCTTTCGAACTTTGTTTAGATTTGAAAAATTGTTATTATGTGCCTGCTATGGGCAAAAACATTATTTCAGTTTCATGTTTGGATATGGATGGATTTGACTTTGTTATTAATAATGGCAATATTCATATTCGTCGCCAAGGCATTTTATATGGCAATGCCATGTTACAAAATGGCCTTTATATCCTTGATCTATAAAACAAAGAGTCCATATACAACATTAATACAAAGAGGGTTAAATCAAATGAATTGAACCCTACTTACTTCTGGCATTGTCATTTAGGACATGCAAATGAAAAATGCATTTCAAGACTCTATAAATCTGGAGTGCTTGGGTCATTCAATTGGAATCTTATGGCATATGCGAGCCATGTTTGCATGGAAAGATGAAAAAGAGTCATTTTAACAAGAAAGTGAGAGGACTAGTGACTTATTGGAATTAATACACACCGATGTATGTAGACCATTAAGTACACAAGCTAAAGGTGGTTTTAGCTACTTTGTAACATTCACAGATGACTTCAGTAGATATGGCTATGTCTATCTAATGAAGCACAAGTCTGAAACTTTTGAAAATTCAAAGAGTTTAAGAACGAAGTAGAAAACTAACTTGGCAAAAGTATAAAAGCCATTCGATCAGATTGAGGTGGCGAATACTTAAGCCAAGAATTTGATGATCATCTAAAGAAGTGTGGAATTATTTCATAGCTCACTCCTCCTGGAACACCATAATGGAATGGTGTGTCCGAAAGGAGAAATCAAACTCTATTGGTCATGGTTCGATCAATGATGAGTCAAGCTAATCTTCCTGTCTCTTTTTGGGGTTATGCATTAGAAACTGCTACGTTTTTACTGAACCATACTCCAACTAAAGTAGTTGAAAAGACACCATACGAGGTATGGACTGGGAAAGAGCCTAATATGTCATTTCTTAGGATTTGGGGCTGTGAAACACACGTTAAGAAATTAAAATATGACAAACTAAAGTCCAAATCTATTGTCTGCTTGTTTGTGGGTTATCCCAAGAAACAAAGGGATATTACTTTTACTCACAAGCCGAGAACAAAGTTTTTGTTGCTCACAAGACTGTTTTCTTGGAAAAGGAATTCCTTCTCAAGAAAGATAGTGGGAGTAAAGTAGAACTTGGAGAAATTTAAGTGCCACAAACTCTTGAAGAGGATGAGTTAGAAATGGGATCAAGTTCACAACCAGTTGTGGAACAAGAACCCATTACATGAGAACCTAGAAGGTCCGATAAGGTACGTCGGGAGATTGAGAGATACGGTTTTCTAATCACCGATAGTGACACTATTGAGTTAGTGGATCGTAAGGATCCAACTACCTACCGAGAAACTATTGAGAGCCCTTACTCAAAAAATTGGCTTGGAGCCATGAAATTCGAGATGCAATCAATGTACGATAACCGGGTTTGGACCTTGGTTGATCCACTGGAAGGTGCTAAGGTAATTGAATGCAAGTGGCTATTTAACTCAAAGCTAATAAGACCTACAAAGGTAGACTAGTAGCAAAAGGTTTTCGACAAACTCATGGTGTAGACTATGATGAGACCTTTTTGCCTGTAGTTATGCTCAAGTCCATTAGAATCTTGCTTGCCATAGCTGCATATCATGACTATGAGATTTGGGAAATGAATGTCAAAACTGCTTTCCTCAATGGAAATCTACTTGAGGATGTGTATATAACACAGCCTGAGGGTTTTGTCAATTCCAAGCATCCTAATAAGGTTTGCAAGCTTCAAAAATCCATTTATGGATTAAAGCAAGCATCCCGAAGTTGAAATCTCCATTTTGATGAAGCTATCAAAGAATTTGATTTCATCAAGAACGAAGATGAGCCTTGTGTGTACAAGAAGGTTAGTGGGAGCATAATAGTATTTCGAGTCCTATATGTGGACGACATTCTTCTCATTGGGAATGACATTCCAACATTGCAAAAGGTTAAGAAATTGTTAGGAAAGTGTTTCTCAATGAAAGACTTAGGTGAAGCTGAGATAATACTTGGTATTCAGATCTATAGAGATAGATCGAATCGGCTTTTGAGACTAAGTCAAGAAAAGTACATAGACAAAGTACTAAAGCATTTTAGTATGGGAGACTCAAAGAAAGGGTACTTACCTTTGGCTTTGGGAGTTCCTTTGACTAAAGAACAATGTCCTAAAACCAAAGAGGAGAGGGAAAACATGAGTAGAATCCCATATGCATCTGCTATTAGATCTATCATGTATACTATGTTATGTACAAGGTTGGATGTTGCTTATGCACTGAGTATAACCAGTAGGTTTCAGCAAGACCCTGGTGAGAAGCATTGGTCTGCTGTAAAGGGGATTCTTAAGTACCTATGAAGGACTAAGAATCACTTCTTGGTGTGTGGTGGTCAAGAAGAGCTCGTCATATAAGGTTATGCCGATGCTGCTTTTCAGACCAGCACTCAGGACTCAAGATCGCAATCTGATTTTATTTTTGTATTTAACGATGGTGCTGTCAGCTGGAGAAGCTCAAAACAAGAGACTGTTTCTGACTCAACTAAAAAATCTGAGTATATTATAGCAAGTGAAGCTTCAAAAGAAGCTGTTTGGATTAGAAATTTCATTTCAGGATTAGGAGTGGTCCCAAGCATCCTAGATCCATTAGAAATTTTCTGTGACAACAACGGGGCCATCGCACAGGCCAAGAAGCCCCGGTCACACCAGAAATCCAAACACATACTCAAGAGGTACCACTTGATCAGAGAGATCATTGATCGTGGGGATGACAAGATTAGTAAGATAGCAAGTGAAAATAATGTAGCAGATCCTTTGACAAAATAGTTTTATCCAAATATGCAAGAAACTCATTTGAGAGCATTCATTCTTAGGGCTATGCCCAATTAGGACTAGTGCTAGTGGGAGATTGTTAGTGTAAGCCCTAGCCCCAATGCATTGCTACAAAACACTTAAGTTAATAAATGAGGCATTTGTTTTATCTATTGTATTCCTGTTAATATCAAATGATAGAACTATCCAAGAATGTTGTTTCAGTTTAAGTTATCATGTGTGAGGCACATGGTTGTAAGACCTTGAAACAATTGAGACTTCATTCAACATATCCCTAGTCTGTCATAGTTATGGGAATAACAAATGAATTAAGACTAGTATGCTCTTTCTGATAAGTAGAGTTCTGTCTTACGGATCATAAGGAATAGAGTGTCAATTCGAGATCATAGATACATGTTTAGAACATGGTATCTGGATTCGATCCATTCATGAGAACATTACATGGTACAAGTCATAAGTGTTTCTTATATGCAAGTTTTGCATCGGAGTTCTTAGACCTGAAATCTCTATGAAACTCTTTATGAATTACTGTGTACTTTGGCATACACCTAATGTACTTGTAATAGGGTGACAAGTATGGGAATTCTTGGGTATGCACTAATTCATGTTAGAAAGCATGAGAGAAGTGAAGGGATTACCCCTCTCGATAAGAGAGAAAATATCATCGACCACTTAATCAGTGAACTGATAAGTGTATGGCCATATCGAGATGAAATAATGAGAAATCATTATTTATCTGAGAGTTCAGTGTCACTGGAATATCAAGAAAGGAATTAGTATATATAAGGATGACTAGTTCCATGCCTTATATTAATTCTGATATTTATGGGTAAGGGACTATGCAAAATTGCATTAGGTCACTAAATGTCATTTGCATTTTCATTTAATTTGGAATGCTATAATATCTTATTAGAGAATATATATAGCCTTTGAATTAATTTATTAATTTATTGCCAATATTAAATGGACCTATAGGATCACACACAAAGCATTGGGCTTAAAATATTTAAATAGTGTATTGGACATTAATTTGGGCTTTTATTTAAAGTCAAATTAATGTATGTAATGGGTATTAAAATTGCTTAATGGATCTTGGTCCATAAAAGAGAGAAATTTAGCCCACAAGGTTTAATTTCAATTAATTAATTATCTTGGATTAATTAAATTAATTGAGTATTAAATCCTAATTGCATTTGAATCAAAATAAAACACCAAATTAGGAGATAGTGTAGCCGAAATTCAAAGGAATATCCTAGTGAATTTCAGCATGTGCACAATCCCTAATTAAGTGATGGATTTTTTGATTAAATGTCTTATGCCATTTTAAATTCATTTGAATTTAAAATTAATAGGATTTGAATCAATTTAAATTACTTAATTAGGAAGTAATGTAGGCTGAAAATAAGACCTAAAATCAAGGGAATTTCGGCTACAACAAACTTCCTAATGTAGTGATATAAATTGATTAATTATTTTTGACCTAAGAGATTTTTTTCTCTCTCTAGTGTCGCCACTCTCAAGGGAAAGAATTCTTTCTTCATCTCTTGGGTTCTTGGGCAACAATAGCAATCAAAAGGAAGAACAAGATCAGATCTTATGGCTTCAAACCATTCCCATTGCCGAATACACAAACATAGAGCTAACACTCTCGGTTTTAAGTCATCTTTGTGAGTGTGTGTGTAAACATAGAGTGGTGTGGCGTAAAGGCTGCTCCTTTGGCTTTGGTGATCAAGATCTAAGGTATATAAGTCCATCTTATATGCTGATCATCTTCAAAATCAAGTTTTGAAGTGCATCCAAACTTGTAAGTTTTCAAAAACCCTAAAATTGCATGTTTCGATTCTTTGTTGTATATTGCGTGGCATGTATATCCAAATTTTTAATTTTTCCGCTGCGTGATCATCATGTATATGCCATGTGATATCCCATCAAGTTGTTAGATAAGTAAAGGTAGCAATTGCTTCTCTTATTCTTCTATTAGTTTTATATGATGAAAATTGAATGATCTAAATGGATGTTTATATGTGATTTATCCCATGAAGAAAAAAGAGTAAGAAAGAGCAAGGAAAGGAGGTAGAGAGATTGAAGAAAGTGTTTGGGGGCATCGATAAGGTATAAGAGTTTTACTATTTGATAGTGGATTCAATAATTGATTCAAGTTGATAATTTTAGTGTATATGACCTATAATTAATGATAGAGTTAAGTAATGATGTTATAGTACATGGAAGAGATGAATTGTGCCTTAAAAAGTGAACTAGTGAAACTGCTTAAGGTTCACTTGAACCAGTTTCAGTGCAAAGGGTATAAATCTTTCCATGGATATCTAAATTGAGTGATTCTATTGGAAAATAAAGATAAGACAAAGATTTACAACTTTTATAAGACACCAAAACCTGAACATGTCCTTAAAGGATTTGAAATTGAGCTTGAAGTTGACATACCTTTGCTATCTATCAATTAGAATAGTCTGTACTATTTTATTAATATTTTGAGATATAGAAGTCTAAATGAAGTTATTTTTTATGTTATAGCAACTAAAGACATAATGAAACAACTTTGTAGAAGATCAATTTGCCTGAAAATGCCATTGACTAGTTCTAAAAGGATATATAAGTTAAACTTAATAATCTATCTTTAGTAATTTTTGGGATAGAATGAGCCTTACGGTCAACACCATTTTTGTAATTATCGTGAGGTAGTTCAGAATCAGTACAAAAATGAGTTAACACCTATCTTATGATTGGCATCTATTAAGTGACGATCGTGACCCTCTTCTATCCTTTTCTAAACTTGATTTTGAGGTCTCAAATTGATACCAAAGCATACCTAAACCTCTTTAAACACTATTAGAGCATTCTATACATAAAATTAAGAGTAATTAGTGATATAAAATGAGTATGAAGCATAATGGATGAGTGAAGTAAAGTTAAATACGAAGCCTTAATGTATAAGAATTTATACAATCAATGAATATGAATGAACATGAATAGTTGTATTAGCAATGTTATATGTTACTAGATGAATGATTAGCATATTGTATTATATCTCTAATGTACTTGAATATGAATGACAAGATATAGTGAAATGATTGCATGTTATATTAAGTGTATTGATGCCATACTTTTAAATGTATGCAATGAAATGTATCGGTAATAAATGTAGTGAATATAATAAATGGTGTGCATAGTATTATATGTTGCATGATAAATGATAACCATGTTGAAGTGTAATTGAGTATAAATTGTATAGTGATCTTGTTGCATGCTTTATTGTATGTGTTAAACCTGTGATTCTAAATATAACTAGTATGACACTCTTGAGTGATTAGTGACTTATTAAAGCTTGAATTTCACATAGTAGTGGATAGATAGGCATGTCTATAAAGGGGATAGTGATTGCAGCTGCCTAGTGATACGATGCCTATAGGTTTTGAGTGATCTGAGACTATTATAGCTTATATATACAATACTGTTTATCAGTGTTAAGTGATCCAAGACTATTATATCTTGCTTGTACGATACTGTGTATCACTATCAAGTGATTCAAGACTATTATATCTCGCCTGTACGATACTGTTTGTCAGTGTCGAGTGTTTGTACTCGCATCCACCATTAATAAAAATTCAGGCAATGAAAGTGATCTGACTAATAAGTAATGACAAGTGATCAATAGTGTAAGTGTTTCAGTACTTCATGATAGTGCAATGACATATGTATAAAGTATGGAACTATATTGACCTATATGAGAGTCGTGATATGACAAAGCATGCTAATAGTGGGAAGTGATTTAAGTGACAATTATTGATAAGTGATAAATAGTGTAAATGCTTTGTTAATTCAATATGTCTCCTAATGATGTTATCAGTGTGTTTAATAAATGGTACTACAATGTTTCTTAATGCATGTACTATTATAAGTGTATGTGTTTTGTAATAAAAAAAAGGCATGTTATTGTGTTATTTGCATTTGAGACTTCGATAATAAGTCAATTGCATTATTTTACTCCCTACTGAGCCATTGCTTAGCACATGTATTCTTCTCGTGTAGGTACACAGGTGTAAAGCATAAGTGCCAATCTTAAGTTAACATCTGCAGGCCACTAGAAAGATAGCGAGGGAAGGCTAATTTTGATGTTGAGTTACTTTCTGTAATTGTTTAATGTAAAGAATTTGGGACATATGTAATGAACGAATTAGTAATTATACCTTAAGTATGTTACATTTATATGTATAAATGTGTATTTATGAAAAAAATTTAGTAAATTAATATGTAAATAAAAAAAAGTACAAGAGCAAGCATTACATACACACCTAATTTACATCAAAATCCTTAAGTTACCTTTACTTCCATCATTATGTCTACTTATACTTAATTATATATTCTAACTTTTTTTTTACTTTGAACTAATTCTATTGCATTCTTCATACATTATATTGTCTAATTCTTGCTAAATGCATTAATCATCAAAATCTATCACATTGTACTTAAGTACATAATTCGGCCAAAATGAGATGTATCATTCCCATGTTGTTTTCTTCATCAATTTGTATTCACACCATGACAATTCCTCATTTTATCAAATTATCTCCAATTATTCCACATTTTATTCTTTTAAATTCACATAGTTACATAATAATAATACCTCATTATATATGCTTACACATTATTG
This sequence comes from Excoecaria agallocha, assembly GCA_037975025.1. Taxonomy (NCBI): domain Eukaryota; kingdom Viridiplantae; phylum Streptophyta; class Magnoliopsida; order Malpighiales; family Euphorbiaceae; genus Excoecaria; species Excoecaria agallocha. Next base: position 57,527,008 of record CM075811.1, on the reverse strand, counting down.
TGGCTATTTATTATTTTTTATTCTAATCAATTCTATTAAATTCTTTATACATTATATTATGTATTTCCTACCAAATATGTCATCAACTATCAAATTACCTCACATTATGCTATTGTACATAATTCAGCCTACATGATTTTTCTTTTTTCTAGATTAATTTCTTCATTAATTCATACTCATCTCATGTTAATTCATGTTTCCATAATGTTATCTTGAATTATTTCACATTTCTACTCACATTCATATAGTCACATAATGTAAAATTTGGTCAAAATTCAAGAAAATAAATAAAATAGACTACAATTTAACATCCACTAATCTCATTCATCTTCAAAACACTCAAATTGAGCCAAATATTCATTTAATTACTTAATTATCACATACTATCACCAAGGTCACTATTCGGCTACCTTAAGTTTTCCTATTTCTAAATAGTTTTTCTCACTAATTCTTTACCCTTATGTATTATTAATTCATTGTACAAGCATATCTCAATTTGTTTCTCATTCGCACCTAAATTGCCATAGTTACATAATATGGATTTATAGAAAATTACAAGAACTTTATTAAAAGAAAACATAATATTGAATCCCCTTACCTCAAAATGACTTGAATTCATCTAATGTTATCTTCTTTCCTTATGTTGCACTCAATTTCTCCTTGAAAACACCTTGGTTGAATTCTTTCTTCTTTTAAATCTTCAAATTGTCTTCCATTTTTACATGATTTCTTTTACTTCTTTTATGTAAAATTGGCTCTAGAGGTGGCTAGCAATAGAATTAAGACTCTTAAGTTGTTCAGGATGAAAGAATAGATGGGATTACCTAAGAGAGGAATGAATAATGTTAGAGAAAACTGGGGATAAAGGTGCTAGCTAGAGAAGGGAAGAATTCTATCAATTTCTCCAGATTTTTATCATATTTTCTCCTTTTATACTTGGGTTAATTGGGCCAAATTAGGTCCCCAACCACTTTGGTCTAATTTCACTTATTCAATCAAATTTTAGGCCTAATTAATTTCTCCATTAATTTCTTTACTCAATTTCTAGTTTCAATTAGTTTTACTCCAATATCTTATGATAATTATGCCATTGGACAAATAAAAAATGCCTTTAACTTGGTTAATTAAATTAAACTCGATTTTTTACTATTTTTTGAAAACTATCATTCCACTCATCAAAATACTCTAAAAGTTTACCCTATATGTCCTGACATATGAAGGAGAGTGCGGTTAAAATTTTGAGTCATGCCGAGCTCGTTTTGGTACAGTTCCAACTTTGGGAGAAAAATTCAGTCAGTCAAAAATTCAAAAATTCAAAATCACCCGAAAAATTATTTTTCCCTTCTAAACACTAATTTTGACTATATCTAGTAGATATAGAAATTTTGATGTTTTTTAGAGGCCATTTGTTATTTTTAGAGTCCTGATTAAACTCACGGTTAACCTTTTTGACAGTACTGGGGAAAATATTCACTATTTGTTTTGAAGGCCTATTTAAACTCAATTTTATCTCAAATTATACCATTAGACTCCATTTAACACCTATTTTCTTATTCTAAGATTGAGTCTAATTGCCCTCTAAGTCACCCATTCTCGAATTTTCCTGATCCGAGCACGTACAATACTTATATACTTGTAAATTTTTCTATACTATTCTACTGTGATTATCCAAAAAACTATCCTAGGGTTATTGATCATACTCTAGAACCTATTGTACATTTTTGATACAAAATTTGGGGTATTACAATTAACCCTCATCCTAACGACCAAGGCATCTTCAAGAGGGAACTTCATATCTTTCGAGTCCTCATGGAATATGAAAATGGACGGAATGTTTTAGACTGGTGGGAAAAATTAGACACCTTTCTCCTTTTTCTTCTTAGGGAGATCTTCTTCATAGAATGATCCTTCAGCAATCATATTGATCACTCCAGCATATGGTCTGTGCTGGTCCTCATTTTTAAGCTTCTTATGCTCTTCATCATCATTGGAGCCCGAGTCATCATTCCTTTCGGGGGGTTGCCTGCAAGGACTTATCCTTCTCGTAAGGCCTACAAATCTTTTTAATGACCCCTCTGTAGGAGCCATTCCATTTCCTCTTTAAGTGAGTAGCACTCATCAGTCGTGTGATTGACATCTTGGTGAAACTAACAATACTTGCTCTGATTCCTATTACTTCTTGATTGCTCAAAAATTTTCTGGGACTAATTGACCTTTTTATGCTTCTCCTTGATCCACATCAGAACTTGGGCAGGGTTGGAGTTAAGTGTAGTGAAAGTTCAAGCCAAGTGGTTGATGGATCGATTGAACCTCCCCTATTCGACCTCTTTTCGCACACCTAAATTTTTGGATGTGAATGCTCTATCTAGGCTTTTTGTGATCCTTTCAAACACTGGAATCCTATTGCCTAATCGTCCATCTGGGTATTGTAATCTATTCATTACATTCATCCTTCTCTCTTTATTGGATCGCAAGGCATCATCCAGTTGGATATGTTATCTAACTCTTTCCATCAGATTGGAGTTCACAGATGGTCTCGTGGTGAGCGATTCAAATAAGGGCCTATCATGAATTCCTTTAGCCAGCTCATTGATTGTGATTTCAATGCTCACATTTATAACCTCGGACATTATTGTTTGGAACCTGTCGATGTAGTCTCTAAAACTTTCATCGGGCTCCTAATAAACATTGCATAGATCGCTGATCAAACTTCAGCTCTCGCGTCTGCACAATGAATCTTATCGTAAACAAATCTTTTAATTGTCTGAAGGTGGTAATCAATTCCTGAGGCACCTCTTAGAACCAATTCAATGCATCTCCTGTAAAACCTTTAATGGAACAGTCTTTTCTAACACCGAAATAAGCGATAAACGGTAAATTTTTTTCAACACCGATTACTTAACCACACAATTCATCAATTGCTAAAACTTATTCATTATTCAAAATCATTCACTTAACTCGCCAATTTATAACTATCGGGAACACTATTCATTCATTAACAATTTCGGTAGTATAATGGCTGTATACTTAATAGCCTCCTGAAAAATCAAACAAAATCACAGCCTCGCGGAGGCACAACAAATTATCATAGATAACAATATACATTTTATACAATCAATCACATGTCAATGATACTCTTTCCAAATCACTTTCTGACACTCACCCAACAGACAGAACAATATTAGTCAAAGTACAGATCAATCTTATATCGTAATTAGCTACGTACATACATGCCATAATACAACTTAATTTAGGACTATCTCTTCTCTTCAGATCTTACTCCACTGCGACATATGCTTATGCAATTCTTCAAAATTTGCACGCAATAAACACTACGTATTGAACACTAAATATGCTCAGTGATGACTATTAATCGAAGCATTTCCCCTCAAAAGAGCATAATTATGCTAACTATGCTAAAAATCGTTTTTGTCTTATCGAAAACTCTTTTTAACATTTTTAACACTATTTTCAAAGTATTACAAAAATTCTGACAAACTTGTTCCTTTGATTTTAAACTTTTGAATTATTTAAAAAAATACTATTTTTACAGTTCAAATACGAAATTATCATTTCTTTCTTATATTCAATGATCTTTTTCGTAACTTTTTGACATTTTAATCAATTATTGGCTTGCTTTGACTTTTAGGACGTATTTTCTTATTTAAATCAGTTCAGTACAATTATTATTTTATTTGACATTTTATACTATTAATTGCCACTATAATGGCAAATGTCCAATTCAATACTAAATTTTCCATTAATTACAAAATTTTCTCTTTTAATAACATAAATAAACTTTTGCTAATTATTCTTTTACTTCACTTGTCTTTTTCAATTATTTATCAAATTTCAATTATCAATTCTTTTAACCTTTAATGCAAAGTGATATAATTATTTGAATCACTTTGCAAACAAGTTTTTATTTTCTTCCTTTTTCTATAAAAAGGCTCTTAATAAATTTATTCATTGTCTATCAATTTTTGAAAAAATTACTATTTTAACCCTAAAATTTTATTTTCTTTCACATAAGTCATTTTCCATCTTTAATTATCACTTTTCATTATCTTTTCATATTTTTAGCATTATACTTTCATTATACCTTTAGTACAGATCCGGCAGAAATACTCAGATCGGATACACGGGACGTGGGCCTTATTGGCCACCACTAATAGAAAAATGACCCCCAAGAAACCATTTTTCACAAAACACTTGTCAGATACAGATACACTTACACTTACACTTTCACACTGAGTCTACGGAGATCAATGATCCTATCCATAGAAAAGCAAGTCGTAATTACTTACACCGCAGTACAAATATCCTTATGGCTAGTAAATTATATCCTGAGCTAATTTTTACTGCCTGGCTATTCATAAGGGCAAAGTAATCATTTACTTTTAATATACTTCCAATATCATACAGTTACATTTTTTTTCCTTAAATCAACATTTTTTTAGTTAATCCTTTCAGTATTTTTAACTATTTAGTACTTTTTTCTTGTCAATCACTTTTTCTCTCTTTTCTTTTCAATCACTTCCTGTGAATTATTTTACAATAATTCACCATGAACATTTAATACTTTTTAGGTTTTCAATAGCTTTTCCTTTTCTATTACTTTTCACAGTATCTTTTTAGAGTCTTTGCATTGTACTACTTTAACCCGCTGTCATTTGATACTTTTTATATACTTTGTGAATTATATCATTATAATTCATCAATTTTTTATTTTGTACTTTATGAATTATTTCTTAATAATTCAATAATTGGCCTTTTTAACAATTTTCTTACTTTTTTCTGTCCAGAAATTTAGTTGTTTGAAATTTGCCAACTTTTATACAGTTGTGAATTATTTCTTAATAATTCACTCTTTTACTTTCGATTTACAATTTTTTTTCTCGATAATTCGATACAATTATTACACACACTAAACTTTTTATGGACTAATTTATTTCGATAAATTAGCCAGTCATTTATTTTACTAAATTTAAACAATTTTGAATTATATCAATATAATTCATTATCTTATTTTTCGAAAATTCATCAATGGACTTTTTCATTTCCTTATGCGGAATGTAAATTAATTCACATTAATTTACTATCTTTTACTTGTTTATTGAATTATTTTTCAATAATTCAATATTTTTTAATTAAACCTATTCAATATTTCTAATTAAACCTCTTCTAGTAATTCATATAAATTTCTTAAAACTTTGTATGCATATTATTTTACAATTACTATCATTTTCTACTTATTTTATAAATTATTTCACAATAATTCATCATTTATGCTTAATACATACACAAATATCCAACTTAAAAATTCTCAAATAATTTCCATAAATTCATTAAAAATTCATGGATATTTTGTGTTATGTTTATTATCATTTTATGACATAATTAACAACAATTCACTATTTCTATTAATTACATTATTTAATAAATATTTCAAAAATATTCAATTAATTACTATAAATTTCATAAAAATTTATGGATATATTATTTCATGTCTACTATTAAATTAAGGTTCAATTTCATTAAAATATTTATCACACAAATCTTTTACCTTAAGAATGAATTTCGGCCATCAATAGAAAGTCACTTTACAATTTTCTTTAATTCAAATAAAGTATACAATTAAGCTTAATTAAGGTTTAATTATATTTTTCTATCACTAATTTCACTTATACACATTTTTATTAAATTTTTTCTTATAAACCCTAAAGGAAAACCATGAAATTCAAAGGAAAATATTAAGATTTAGTAGTCACAAACTAATTTTCCATGCTTAACTTTCCTTTAGCTTCATTTCCCAAGCTTGAAATCAAAGAAAATATATTCTCTTCAAAGACACCCAACTTGGACGAAATTCTCACCTTAAGATTCACCAAAATAACCACATTTTCAGCTTAAAATAATCTCAAAACATACTCTAGGCACCTAAAACTAGTAGTATATACCATTAAACACATTTAAAACCAAGGATTTAACTTACCTCAAATTAACCTCCATACTTTCATCACCTATTTTCCTTGGCTTTTCTCCCTTCAATATTTGGTTTGAGATTATATCCAATAACTTGAGATGCTGAAGAACATTTCTTATGTTTGGATCAAAGGGAAAAAATGAAAAAATAATGAAGATAAAATGGTGGAAGATGAAAAAGAAAGTGTTCAGTGGGAGAGGAAGAAGAAAGAGCTGGTGGCTTCTGGATTTCACGAGAAAATGGCTGTCTCCCTCATTTTATAATGCTCTCAAAGGGCTTAGGCTTGGGCTTCACTTAATGGGCTTGAATTAATTAACCAAAGCCCATTAACTACTTTATAAATGATTCTAATTAATTTCTTTCACTTTTCAACTCCAAATCACTTAAAAAATGATTCAATAATTCTTATCACAATAAAAATAAGTTGCATGCAAATTTTTGGCTCAATTGGAGTTCATTTTTTATCTGATTCAATTAAATTAGTTCGATTCAAAAATACTTATTTTACCAAAAAATTCACTTTTTATTGACAAAATTTTCTACATAAAATTTTAGAAAGATCTGCAAAATCTGGCAATTTTTGAAGTTCATTTGCTATTTTTAGAAATTCACGCAAAATTAAGTCACATTTCCTACCAAGAAAATTGACTCGCTAAATTTTTCATATTTTTAACTTTTCGAGGTCCATTTGACATCGATTTCACTTCAAATTTCAACTCTGAACTCACAATGACCCATACCTTCCGATGGTTAAATAAAATATTTTTGACTTCAGGGTGTACTTTTCGGCCTACAAAATACTATTCATCCTCGAAAAATTCTGTTCACAGTTGATCCGGTGTTGAGGCCATTACATTTCTCCCCTACTAAAAGGAATTTTGTCCTCGAAATTTACTCATATCGAAGAGTAAAGGATACTATACTGTTGTCTTATCAAAGTTTCTTTCACATTCAATGGTTCCAAAGCATCTTCACTAATGAAACCTACTTACTCTTGAGCTAACCAATCCCAATATCAAAATCTTCATTGGACTCTTTCCACATGTCACATCACCCTATATGCAGATTTCTTTCATATTTCAAATCAAATTAAACCTTGATGATTTCTTTGCACTTCATTAAGTCTAACATAAAGGACCTTTGTATCTCCTTTCTCATAATATCTCAATAAGAGCCAGATTTCAATTGAACTGATAATCATTATCGTATGCAGACTCTGCTAAGGAGAATTACTTTTCACAACCATTACCACTTTCGCATTCACTTTACCATAATCATTCTTTTAATATCTGAATAATCCACTCCGACTGACCATCAGTCCAAGGGTGGATCACTATGCTAATGTTGAGATTATCAATAATCTCCTATATAGTATCTTTTCTCTTTTATAGCAAAACAATTCCATAATAGAATCCAAGATCACATTGTTCTATTTCCACTCAGGTATCACTATAAGTCGAAAAAATTCCTGAAGGAATCTGATGCTCTGCTTCCATTTATTGACATATTAAACCTTTACTCACAAAATATAGCACATCACACTTTCATACCAGTTATCAATAATAAGCTCTTAATCCTAGTACATCTGATGATTTCTAATACACAAGGTATTACTATCTTGGTGGGCTTTAGTAAGAATCTTTCAACTTGCTCACATTGACTATGGATCAAACATTCTCTTTCTGAACCATTTTTCTCACCTAATACACAATATCGGTTTCACTTATATTTCAACTAATAATGCCCCATCTGTAGCCAAACTTAAACTGACATTCACAGCTTAAAGAGTTGAAAACATTATCATTAATCATTCATACTCATTCTTCAATCATACATATTCATTTAAATGCATTCACATTACCAAATATGAATTCCTATGCTGAGTGTTTCAACCACTTCGTTAACTTTCCTGTAGTATCTGGCTAAATTTAAGAACTCTACATTTAGCCAGACGTCACATTCACTAAACTGAGCAAATAGTTGCTTTTCTTTCAATATTTGCAGAACAAATCTCAAATACTAATCATACTCTTTCAGTGTCTTAGAACATACCAGAAAATTATTACTTAAATCCTCTAAAATTGATCTAAGTAAAAGTGAAAGCCCCTTTCTACCAATTCACAAAAGCAGTCAGTATGGTAACAAATCTAATTGAAATGACCAATAACTCATAATGGCCACATCAAATACTGAAAATAATCCTGAGTACAGTATTTCTTTTCTTGCTATCAGATCGTCCCTATACTCATCGTATCTTCTGTCAATTTTTTCTATCAAGTGGAGCCTATACATATGATATAATGCAGTTCAGATTCTATCAAACAATGTGAAATGCTATGTAATAAATGAATGATTTCATGTATGCAATAGAATACTAACACGTATTCTCGTACGATGTAGATATCGTAGCCCATCCCACTACTATGAAATGTGCAATCAATTTCCACGCCTGTAAAGGAATCACTGATAGGTATATAGAGCATCTAAAATAAGCTCAATTTATAATCATATCAATTTCAATCATAAGAACCCTATTCTAATTGTATAGATTGTAGCTCAATAACATATTAAACCATAACAATCCAATCAAGGTATCTCTATATCCGATACAATTTATCAGAATTCAATATACAATTTCTTTTTAATCTTCTAACACACACTCATTATTCTGCCCTTCCTTGGACTAATTCTCATCCATATAGACACTTAAGCACTCAAATTCACACTCACTTTCAGTCAATAATTCAATTCCCTGCGTTAGCCTTCAAAAGACTTCAAGCAGCAATACTTTCATCCCACCTCACTACTGTCTTTACTGTACAAAATCAACCCCTTCACTCCTGACAATTTCAGTCAATTGTCAACTTGTCATTTTAAAATAAAAAAGGGAGCAAGTACACGTTAGATTTCTAACACTTATCTACTGACTCTTGGCATGTACGTACAGATAAACCCATCACTTAATCTTATCCCACTCCGATTTTAGAACTGTTTAAACCTTTGCTTTGATACCACTAAATGTAACACCCTTAATGGAATAGTCTTTTCTAACACCGAAATAAACGGTAAATGGTAAATTTTTTTTCAACACCGATTACTTAACCACACAATTCATCGATTGCTAAAACTTATTCATTATTCAAAATCATTCATTTAACTCGCCAATTTATAACTGTCGGGAACACTATACATTCATTAACAATTTCGACAGTACAATGGCTGTATACTTAATAGCCTCCTGAAAAATCAAACAAAATCACAGCCTCGCAGAGGCACAACAAATCATCACATATAACAATATATATTTTATACAATCAATCACATATCAATGATACTCATTCCAAATCACTTGCTGATTGAAACATCCTATTCTAATGTCTTTATCATGTATCAGATTATACCTTTCAATCCTATTATAGTAGGTTATTAACCCAATGTAGAATACATTTATCATATCAAATAATCTATTTAATTAAGTATCTTGTGCATCAATTAGGTGTTTCCCACAACTTTGGTCTCTTAAATACTTATGCATAATGGCTTATCTTGCAACATACTCATCATTTCATGTTAATTATAACTATCTTAACTTTGTTCATTGTCATGCATGACATTCATCAAATCATATAGCATATACACTGCAAGAAAAATACATTTTCCCAACAAAAATTCCCGACAAAATTTAGCAATAGAAAAAGGTGTTGGAGAAACGGTTGTAGATACTTTTACCGACGAAAATATCGTCCGTTGTTAATTCCGTGGGGAGGTGCAAACCGATAAATTGTTGTCACCTGCGATATTTACTGACGGAATTAATTTTTGTAGTTATAGTTACCGACAACAATATATTTTTCATCGAAAATTTTACCGAGGGAATTATATATTCCGTAGCTAAATTTAGTGACAATAAGTATATTTCCGTCGGTAAATTTGCCTCTAGTTAAAAAAAATCGAGACAAAATTATCCGTCACTAAAATATTATATATTTCATGTCTAACATGAAGGGCCAACAAGCTAAAAAGACTCTAAATAGAACAAGCCCAATCCCATAAATGCATATTTGATACCAAAGAATCACATTATCAAAACACATTTACAATCTATCATAATCAACTATAAATGTATGAAGTTAATTAATTAACAATAACAATAATGTAAACAAGATGACAACAATGAGAAATAGATAAGCAAGTCAGGATTTTAGCATTTTCAGATTTGTTCAATACTTGATTGGAAATTAATGTCAACTTACATTGCTACTAAATTCTTACACATTCCTGGCACTCAATTCTGAATGAAAAATCTAAAAATAATCAGGAGAATAAAAACATTAGCCACAAATTCATTTATAATACCATCACAAATTGGGTAGTTCAAACCATTGATGAAGTAGAACTTGTCTCGAAGCATTTTAAGGGTAACAGCATAACCACACAAACTTTTGAGTAAAATAAAAATGTGTTTATATATATATATATATGTATGTATGTATGTATGTATGTTTAAACCAAACTTATACAAGAACAAGGTTTTTCCAATAAGAATGGTCATTCCCAAAAAATGGAATAACATCAGTGATGCTTGTTCCATCATTTTTGGGCAGTTTCTGTAGCACCCCCTATACAGTTACCCTATTTAACTGATAAATTAAATCATATTAATCATGCTTATACAAAATATTTGCTTAACCACCATATTACCATTAATCATGTCATACTATTTCATATACCTATGTACGTGCTCCATGTCTATTCCTGTTTTGCATTTTATACTTAGTATCATACATACTGTACTATATGAAACTACTTTATGTATCACATGCACACATACTCTTTCTTAGCTTTAGTACTAGTGAGTTACAACACTTAACATAGGTTAGATACATTTTTATAAGATAACTTGCCATAATACAAAACTTATGATAATAGTAATACAAAAACATTCTACATCAAGATTTAACAGTCGGTAGTTGGCCCTTCCTGATGCAGAGATCGTCCCTCAGCAAAAGTCTTGATAACTGAACCTACACAGATAAATAACCCGTGCTAAGCTATAAAGCTTAGTGGGGAATATCTAAAGATGGATGACCACTCACAACGGTCATCAAAAATATACATACAATATATATATATATATATATATATATATATATATATATATATATATATATATATATATATATATATATATATATATATATATATATATATATATATATATATATATATATATATATATATAATGTACAACATAACATGTCAATAATAACAAATACTTTAAAGCTTAAAGCATATCATCATGTATAAACATTACACCCAAGAGAGTAACAAATATTTCCTATGTGAACATATTCAAATGAAGCACAATTTCTATGGACAAACCAACAATATGATCCACAATAATGATTTTTTTAGTAAGATAAACTTTAACTGATTAATTATGATCATTACTATAAATAAAGTTTAGCCTGCCTTAGTTTTATCAGTGGATAATGGGAACTGTCGATACACTTCGGTATCAAAATGGGGAATATCTGAAGATATCGGATCTATAGACCCAAACGGAGCCCAATTATACTTTAGACCGATCAAGCAGACCCAAATGGGGTCGCCTAAAAACCCAAATGGGGTTGTTTATGATCCAAACGGAATCAAATATACTTTAGACCCAATTGGACCGAACTATGGCAGCTGCAATTTTCCCTATAGGCGCCTATCTATCCACATCTGAACTCTATTATAGGCAATACTTTATTCATGTTCAATTCACACATCAAGACTATATTCATAGTATACCATTTGCACATGTACATAGTCTTGTAAAACTATAAGTTCTCTAGTGTATAGACATATATATGCACATTTCATATAACAAGTTATACATCTAGCTCATCCAATCCGTGTGACTATAAAATTTGCATTACGACATATAGGCATGACATATAATTATCCCATCATATACTTGAACATGTTCTCATTAAACATCTCACATGTTCATAGTCATGCTAAACATTTTCTATCTCATAGGGCAATTACATACTCATACACTCATATACATAATCATAAATGTACATACCTGTAGGTACATTCGCATATAGTAAGCTTATTCTTATAAGCATGTTTATCAATATGTATACCTTTATCATTATTCAAATAATATGCTATACATATATCAACATGTTTCCATATGGGCATATACATATGACATGGTCATACTATTATATTCCCTATTTCATAACATAGGTACATGTCAAAATATGCACTTTCTCATCATAGGATTACATATGTATACATAAAGTTTGCATATGACACTCATGTATAAATCTAATTACATATATATGTTAGATATTTACATCACTAATCTTTACCTATGTACACATATGAATGTATATGTATGCATATGATCCTTCATTGATAGTCATATTACATGCCCTATCCAATTCATTTTGCAATCACATAAACACTTATTTAACTCAATTAATTAAAAGTCATAAGATAAAGTATAGCAAAAATCTGCACAGGGAAGCATTCTGGACTCAACTTGCGAGCCACATTTGAAATTTATCGACGAAAACATAATTCTGTAGGGAATTTATCGACGGAAATAGTATTTTGTCGGTAATTTACCTACGAAAACATAATTCAGTAGAGAATTTACCGATGAAAATAGGATTCCGTCAGTAATTTACCTACAAAATTATGTTTCCATAGGGAAATTACCGACGAAACAGAATTTCATCGGTAAATATCGTGTGAAATTTTAGCTGTAAAATATTGGCGCCAAATTTACGATGGAATTTTTATAAATTCGTTGCTAATTTTCGTCGGTAAATTTAGGCGGCAAATTTTCATTTATTATTTACGACGAATTTATTATTCCGTCGCAAAATTCATATTTTTAGACAATTTTCCCTACGAAAAATATTTTTTCGTCTGTAATTGCCTACGAAAAATTTTTCATCGGTATTTGAGAATTTTCTTATTGTGATATATATATATAACTAAGCATTCTAGCTCTTATAGGCATGCATACTTTAGCATTCTTTCAATAAACTTATTACATCACTTACTTCATATGACATATATATATTTAATAGCCCTTCTCATACATATAAACATGTGAACGAACTTGTATAAAAATTAACCAAATATAACCCTACATCAACTTCTAGTTATTTGGTGTTGGCCTGTCCTGATACAGAGATCATTCCTGAGCAAAAACTTTGACAATAGAACCTACATGGATAAAATAACCCATGCTAAGCTATATAGCTTAGTGGGGATACTAAACATGAAAGACAACCACTCACTATGGTCGTTAGAAATATATATAACATACAATAATTGTAAATAATGAAATTGACATATTGGGAATAAGTATAAAACAAAGCACAATATTTAAAAAAAACAATAATATAACCCTTCAACTAATTTAGCATACATGAATCTAAACAATTCATAAAGAGATATGTATATTATGTAATTAGATGCCAATACATGCATTAGAAACCACATTTATACAAGATAATCCATTTATCAGATGTATAAATCATACTTTGATTAACTGTGAAACATTAGTGCTTTAATTTAGCTTGCTTAAGTTTTAAGGGTGGATAAAGGGATCGGTGGATACTCGGAGGTATCAAACAGTGGATATTCAAAGATATCAAAACTATGGACCCAATTAGGGATAACTATATGGTGGACCAGTCAAGGACCCAAACGGGGTCAACAAACAACCCAAATGGGCTATGTATGATCCAGTAGGATCAATTATACTTTAGACCTAAAAAGGTCAATAATGGCAGCTGCAATATCCCTATAGGCGCCTATCTATCCACAATTGAACTCCAGTAGCAGGCAATATAGTTTCTAAGTTCATTTAATATATATATAAATCATGTTTGCACCAATATCATATACTTTGTACATGTATGTGATCATATCATAATACACAATTCTCTAGTGTATAACATGTATTCATGTATTCTTATAGTATTACACATATATGTTTTTGAACATGCATATCATCATGATCATAAATTGTGACAAAATTATCCCTTTGACAAAACTCTTCTTAACATTTTTAACACTATTTTCAAAATATTACAAAAATTCTGACAAACTTATCCCTTTGATTTTAAACTTTTTAATTATTTACAAAAATACTATTTTTACAGTTCAAATACAAAATTGTCATTTATTTCTTATATTCATTGATCTTTTTCTTGAGTTTTTGACATTGTAATCAATTATTGGCTTGTTTTGACTTTTAGAGCGTATTTTCTTATTTAAATCAGTTTAGTATACTTATTATTTTGTTTGATATTTTATACTATTAATTGCCACTATAATGGAAAAGTCCAATTCAATACTAAATGTTCCATTAATTACAAAATTTTCTCTTCTAATAACATAAATACACTTTTGCTAATTATTCTCTTACTTCACTTTTCTTTTTGAATTATTTATCAAATTTCAATTATCAATGCTTTTAACCTTTAATGCAAAGTGATATAATTATTTGGAACACTTTGCAAACAAGTTTTTATTTTCTTCCTTTTTCTACAAAAAGGCTTTTATTACTTACTTAATACAGACATGTCACTTTTTCATTTCTAATTGCAAAAATTATCATTCATCTATTCATTTTTACTTTTTCATTTGACTTTGACTTACAGGATTTCATTCTTAGTCATTAATTTACTATTTTACCTTTGTAAAGTATTTTCTTTTCATTTTATTTTTTGTTCATTAAGCACAATTTTTTTCTGACAGTTTAGCTATCAAATGACTGTTTTGTCCTTTTATAAGCATTTCTTAATAAATTTATTCATTGCGTTTCCATTTTGAAAAAAATTATTATTTTACCCCTAAACTTTTATTTTCTTTCATATAAGTCATTTTTCATCTTTAATTATCACTTTTCATTATCTTTTCACATTTTTAGCATTATACTTTCATTATGCCCCAATACAGATCTGGTAGAAATACTCAGACCGGATACACGGGACGTGGATCCCATTGGCCACCATTGATAGAGAAATGACCCCCTAAGAATCATTTCTCACAAAGCACATGTCAGATGCAGATACACTTATGCTTACACTTTCACACTAAGTCTATGGAGATCAATGATCGTATCCATAGTAAAGCAAGTCGCCATAACTTGCACCATGATATAGATATTCCTATGGTTAGCTAATTATATCCTGAGCTAATTTTTACTGCCTGACTATTCTTAAGGGCAAAGTAATCATTTACTTTTAGCATACTTCCAATATCATACAGTTACTTTTTCTTTTCCTTAAATTAGCATTTTTTTCTAGTTAATCTTTTCAGTATTTTTAACTATTTAGTACTTTTTTCTTGTCAATCACTTTTTCTCTCTTTTCTTTTCAATCACTTCCTGTGAATTATTCTACAATAATTTACCATGAACATTTAATACTTTTTATCTTTTTAATAGCTTTTCCTTTTCAATTACTTTTCACACTATCTTTTCAGAGTTTTTGCATTGTACTACTTTAACCCGCTGTTCCTTTGATACTTTTTATACACTTTGTGAATTATATCAATAATTGACCTTTTTAACAATTTTCTTACTTTTTTCTATCCAAAAATTTAGTTATTTGAAATTTGCCAACTTTTATACAGTTGTGAATTATTTCTTAATAATTCACTCTTTTACTTTTGATTTACAATTTTTTTCTTGATAATTCGATACAATTATTACACATACTAAACTTTTTATGGACTAATTTATTTCGATAAATTAGTCAGTCATTTATTTTACTAAATTTAAATAATTATGAATTATATCAATATAATTTATTATTTTATTTTTCAAAAATTCATCAATGGACTTTTTCATTTTCTTATACGGAATGCAAATTAATTCACATTAATTTACTATATTTTACTTGTTTATTGAATTATTTCCCAATAATTCAATATTTTTAATTAAACATATTTAATGTTTTATCTCAAAAATATTCTAGTAATTCATATAAATTTCTTAAAAATTTGTATGCATATTATTTTATAATTACTATCATTTTTTACTTATTTTATGAATTATTTCCCAATAATTCATCATTTACGCTTAAGACATACACAAATACCCGACTTAAAAATTCTCAAATAAATTTCATAAATTTATTAAAAATACATGGACATTTTATGTTATGTTTATTATCATTTTATGACATAATTAAAAATAATTCACTATTTCCATTAATTATATTATTCAATAAATATTTCAAAAATATTCAATTAATTCTTATAAATTCCATAATAATTTATGGATATATTATTTCATGTCTACTATTAGATTAAGGGTCAATTTCATTAAAATATTTATCACACAAATCTTTTCCCTTAGGAATGAATTTAGGCCATAAATAGAAAATCACTTTACAATTTTCTTTAATTCAAATTAAGCTTACAATTAAGCTTAATTAAGTTCTAATTACATTTTTCTATCACTAATTTCACTTATACACATTTCTATTAAATTTTTTCTTGCAAACCCTAAAAGAAAACGATTAAATTCAAAGGAAAATATTAAGATTTAGTAGTCACTAACCAAATTTTCATGCTTAACCTTCCTTGAACTTTTTTTTCCCAAGCTTGAAATCAAAGAAAATCTCTTCTCTTCAAAGACGCCTAACTTGGCCAAAATTCTCACCTCAAGATTCACCAAAATAACAACATTTTTAGCTCAAAATAATCTCAAAAATAGACTCTACGCACCTAAAACTAGTAGTAGATACCATTAAACAAATTTAAAACCAAGGATTTAACTTACCTCAAATTGACTTCCATAATTTCATCACCTATTTTCCTTGGCTTTTTTCCCTTCAATCTTTGGTTTGAGATAATATGGTTTGAGTTACCATTAAACAAATACCATTTCTTGTGTTTGGATCAAAGGAAAAAATAAAAAAATAATGAAGATAAAATGGTGGAAGATGAAGAAGAAAGTGTTCGGTGGGAGAGGAAGAAGAAATAGATGGTAGCTTTTGGATCTCACGAGAAAATGGCTGTGTCTCCCTCCTTTTATAGTACTCCCAAAGGGCTTGGGCTTGGGCTTCACTTAATGGGATTGAATTAATTAACCAAAGGCTATTAACTACCCAATAAATAATTCTAATTAATTTCTTCACTTTTCAACTCCAAATCTCTTCAAAAATAATTTCGTAATTCTTATCACATAAAAAATATGGTGATGCAAATTTTTAGATTAATCGGAGTCCATTTTCGATCCGTTTCGATTGAATCGGTCCGATTCAAAAATATTGATTTTACCGAAAAATTAACTTTTTATTACCAAAATATTCTATATAAAATTTTAGAAAGATTTGCAAAATCTGGAAATTTTTGAAGTTCTTTCGCTATTTTTAAAAATTTACGCAAAATCAAGTCACATTTCTTACCAAGAAAATTGACATGCTATCTTTTTCATATTTTTGACTTTTCAAGGCCCATTTGACATCGGTTTCACTTCAAATTTCAATACCGGACTCATAATGACCCATACCTTCTGATGGTCAAATAAAATATTTTAAACTTTCGGCTGTACTTTTTGGTCTAGAAAATACTATTCACCTTCGAAAAGTACTATTCACGGATGATCTGGTGTTGAAGCCATTAAATCTCCTCCTAGGATGGTGAAAAAAATTTTGCATGCAATATTTTCGTCATAGGTATAAACTTACATCTTGGTAAGATATTCTGCCATGTGAGTGGTTGGATCGGTTTTACCTGTATACTTATCCATGATTATATCTTTCCACCTGGGAGGTAGTTCGAAATTCGTTATCCATCCATGAGTCATCCTCGTCTTTGGTCCTTTTTGAGCAATTTCTGGTGGGATTACACATGAATGACAAGTCATCTTCTATGGATATAGTAGATGATCGACTTGGATCATAGGTGGAATCTCTATTCGAGGACATTATCCCTTTGCCTTTGTCACCTCTTTTTGGGGTTCGCACAACAGAGCACATACCCATTCTTTCACCATCTTGTACTTTTGGCTCGTTAATGGAAAGCCTTCTGTTCCTCTGCCTTCTCAGCTCTTCATCTATAATGTCATCCCCATAGCTTCGCACGAAGGTTTGGGGCATATTGCTTTTGCAGATGGTTTGGACAATGCATTTGGTTAAATCGTTGAGAAGCACTTTCACATCCCTTACGGTAATGGGGGTACTTTTCGCCTGTCGCAATATTGCATCGTTAAACTCAGGCAGAAGATCAGTTCATTTGGGGGACCTACAAGTCTCACGTGCCTCCCAGTGGACCTAGATCTTCCTTAACCATTATTAGCTTGATCATTTCCTTCGAATGTCATGCATTCAATTGATCTTAATCTTGCCACAAATCTCAATGATAGCACCAAATGATAAAGTTTGATTTATTAAGACCTTGAAATGAGTTAATGGCTGTGTGATCCGATCGACCGGTGAGTACTTGTAAGAAGCTTTGCCTGGTCAGACCGAACGTGAGCATTTTGAAGATTAAGTTAGAGACTTAGAGAGAGATAAATCTGGAGAAAGAGAATCTCAAGGATTTGATTTATGGAGTCACTGTACATTGGGTTATTTATAAGAGATGTTAGAGTGCATTCGAGTACCTGGAGTATGACTACTGAGATGTTAGAGTAGGTAAGTGGCGACATGACATAGAGCAGGTTGGAGGTATGGATTTTGTAGTGTGTTAGTGGATTGATGGGACTAAAAGCCCCATTAATCCGATCGGATAGCGTGTAGTTGCCTTCTAGTTTCTGCTTATCATGTGCCATACTTTACTGTAAATGAGTTTTGGATTTTGAGCTGAAATTTGCTTGGATCCAAAGATAATCCAGTATTATCAATAAACAAGCTGGTTAATATGGGTCAAATTTTACAAATTAAAAATTAAACAGATAAAAATGAATTGTACGGATCATAATTGACCAACAAGTCATAAATGAGTGTAGCATATTGGGCCAATCCCTATTTTTTTGCACAAGTTTTTACCTTTTTTTTTGACACGAACTGTTTCTCTCAAATGATAATTAAATATAATTTTTTATTATTTCTCTATTATTTTTTATTTGTCAAAAGAATTTTAAAAAAATATAGATACAGTTTAGTTGGTTTTTATTTTAGTTATTGTTATACAGAGTTAATTGCAAAACTTGCATATATTAACTTGGCATAATCCAGCAAAATGTTTGGCCAGTTGTAAATTGAAGCCTATAAAGGAGAGAAAATCAAATGAACTGAAATAATTTCGGTCGATTCGATTTGGTCCAGCCGATTCTGAATTAGTATGGGCTGTTTAGGGAAGATATACCAGACCCAGTTCCAGGCTTGCCTATGATTTGGTTTAGTGGGCTCATCCAATTTCTACAGTAAAAAAACAAAAGTAACATCACATGAATATTTATTTACTTTTTATTAACATTAAATATATTAAATATAAATTATTAAATAAAAATAAAAAAAATTATATTTTAATCTAAATATTCATATTTGTACCAAATGAATATTTATTGTCAATTATCAATTATACAGTAAATTTAATTTTTAATTTAATCACTAATACTCTGCTACTCAATTTAATAAATTAAGTATTTAAATTTATATTTTAATTCACTTATAAATTTTAATTTTATACACAACAAATTGATTTATCAATTATATAGCAAATTTAATTTTTAATTTAATCACTAATACTCTACTGCTCAATTTAATAAATTGAGGATTTATAAAATTTATTGTAGTGAATTAGGCACAGTTTGTCAAATTCAATTTACTAGAATAATGTTTGTTAAATTTAATTTTTTTTACTAATTAACTACCTCAACTGTAAGATCCTACTAAGCACAAATCCAACAAAGAGGTATGCTTATACATTTGGTCATCTACTGAAAAATTGTTGAAATACATATGATTAATCATAATACGTATTGTGACTATTTTAGCTTTATTTAATGTTATTATTAGATTTTCAAATTAATTATTAGTAGAAAATAATTTTTGATATCTATTAATTGTCAATGCCCGAATTGTTTTCATTTAAATCATGGGATAGGTAAGGATACAACAATTAAATTGTTTAATACTATCGTTGATTAGATTAATTCTCTAAAGGAGTTATTTGAAAGGTTTAATAATTTGGTAGTTTTTTTTAAATGTTTAGAAAATTTTGAATGGAGCTAATTTAAGAATTATTTTCTTAAAAATAAAGAATTTTTGGGATTTATTGATAGTTTTAGGTATATAATGAATATGAAAAGCTGAAGAAGGTAAGGAATCTAAGGTCCATGTAAGGACCCAATCATGGCCTTAACTGAATTATAGTTAATTAATCAGGATTAAGGTTTAATAAGACAAAATTAGATTATTTTGCATTAATAAAGTTAAGTCATATAAAGGGGTATATTGGTAATCAAGCACATGTATATTGGAGTGTAGCTAAAATATTAAGGAAGAATGCAATTGAATTAAATAAGAAGTTTGGGGTTAAATATTAAGAAAATAAGTTTTAAGGATTAAAAATGTATAAGGGTATTTTGGAAATTTCTCTTGGTGAGATATTTATCCCACTCAATAAATTAGGATTTTTGGGAGAGATGGAGATCAACATTTTTGAGGGATCTCTCTCTCTCTCTCTATGGTTGCAGGATGAAGAAGAGAAAAACTAGGGTTTTGAGAGCTGGCATCCTTAAGGTGATGCTTTCCTCTCTTGCTTTCTTTTTGGTTTGTGTTTTATTTCTGGATTTAGGGTTAAAGGGTTTATGATTGTTATCTTTTGTGTAAGAGGGAAGGATAATCTCAAGAATAGATCAATGAATGTTGAAGGAGATGAAACTTCAATACCAAGTAAGGGAACAAAAAATATATATATACTATTCACATGATTGATTTTAGGAATCTTCCTTTTCTTCTTGTTTGAGTGTCACCTTTATCAAGGTTTAATGCTAAATCTACTAAAGTAAGATGAGTTTTAATGATTTAAAGCTTAAATGATCATTTAAGTATTTGGGAAGGTGAGATTTGTGATTTAAATTCATGTCTGCATAATCAGGATTTCTGGTTATCTTCCCATGCACGACCACTTGCCCTTTTTCTTCTCCTCTATGCATGACCAAGCATGGCCTTTCTCCTTTGAAGTGCACGACCATGCACTCTTTTCTTCTTTGGGAGTGCACGACTAAGCACTCGTTTATTCTTGAGAATATATGACCAATTATGTTTCTTCTTCCTCTCATGCATGACCAAACATGGTTATTCCTCTCTCTCATGCATGACCAAGCAAGGCTTTCTCCCTTAAAATGCACGGCCAAGTGTGGTTGTTCCTCACTCTCATGCACGACCACTCACTCTTTTGTTCCTTAAAATGCACGGCCAATTATGACCTTTCTTCCTCTTATGTACGGCTACTCAAGCTTTTATTCTTGGTGATGCAGGGCCAATCAGTCCTTATTTCATGAAATGCATGGCCAAGAATGGCCTTTCCTATCCTAGTGCACGACCACTTGTATACTCTCTTTTTATTGGCTCTCCTTCACCTCAAGTTATAGATCATCAAGTTATATATTTAAGTAGGCTATTTAATTTATGGTGACTTGATTGAGTTGTCAAGTCTTCCTAAGTTTAAAGTTTAGAAAGGCATAGTTATAAAGGTGTAACTATAAGATGAGTTAGTAACGGAATTTAATGACATAAACGTCGTTATAAGAGGGAGTAGTGTGAATTAAGTTGTAAGTCACCTAAAGATATGGTATGGTCACTTAAATTGGAGAATCCCTTTGTACATGTATATGATTATAGAAAGAGTGAAGAGTTGTAGAATGGTATAACCTATTGAGGTAATATATGGGGTTCAATTAAAAGCTTAATTAGAGGGACTTGCATATGGCCATGCTATAGGAATGGTTTTACTGGAGTATGTTTTGGTGCATATTGGGCATAGAATTAAAGAAGAGTAAGAGGCTACATAATAACCTAAAAATATTATATACTGTTTAATATGCCTTATAAAGTTGTATTAAGTAATTAGCATGTCGAGTAAATGGTTTTACTCAATTTACTACACATTGATGTGTCCTTGTAATGACATGGAAGTACTATGATATGGCCTAGTGTTTATATAAGGATAGTTAAAATGTTACTTGTTTAAGTTAAAGATGGGATATTGCCTTTTTTATGCTTAGTCATGAGACCACAAAAGTTAAGTTATGCTTTAAGTCATAAGGGAAAGTAGTGACTAGGAGTTATATAAAGAAACATGCTTGTTTGTTTGCTAATGCTATGCATTTTAGTATGTAAAACTCATACTTACAAGAAGTGTGTTGACATATAAGGCGGAATAATCTTGCATAAATGTACTTGAGTGTAAAGTATTATAAGATAAAAGTACAAGTAAGATGAATTGATACATATATGATCATGTTAGGGTATATAACCTGTTGTCCACGATCTAATAGACTATAAAAGTGAACTAAGGACTTAACCAAGAACAAGTGTTGACCTTAGGATGTAATTAACGTATTCATCTTCTTATATCGCTCATAGCTACTTAAATATTGTTTAAATAATTATATGTTGATATGAATGACTATGATATGGTATGGCAACTACTCCCGGTGAGCAGCAACAAGGTATGCCATTGAGAATTGTCGATGAAATAGATAAATGCAATATTTATTGTAATCCATTTATGTTATGACAAGTGGTCTAACTCAATATGTAAACAAGTATAAATAGCAAAAGCATGCATTGCCATGATTCAAGTTGCATTTATATGTATATGGATATGCATTTAACATTATGAAGACTTTTAGTAGCAAGACCCATACTTTAATATTGCCTTATGGAAATCATGCATGATGGTGACTATGACGAGATAGATCAATGAAAGGTTATATTTTATTACGTTTGCATAATTATGCAACTATTATAATATGAATGAACAAAATTTGATGTAACTATATGATCATATGATAGCATCCATGTGTACTGGAGCCCAGAGCTCAATATTGAAGTATAATGAGAATAATGTTCTTTCTTATATAAATGATGGCATTAAGCAAAGAAGCTATATTAAGTAAAGAAGGATATGTTGAATCGAAATATGCTTAAGAACGGTCAAGCCTGCAGGTCTTAGTTTAATTGTGGGTTAAATAGGCATGCCTAGAGGGATACAGTTGTAGCTGCCATAGTCGACCCCATTTGGGTCTTGTTCCTTAGTGGAACCATTGCTCGATTCAGTTTGGGTCTATAGTTTGTTCCTTGCTAGAATCATTGCTTGGCCTCGTTTGGGTCTATTGCTTGATATCTTCGGATATCCATTATTTGATACCTTAGGGTATCCATTGCTTTCGTTATCCATCCTTTGAACTAGTACTTAGAAAGGCTATTAAAGATGATAAAATGTACACAAGATAAGGTAAAACACGCATTAATTGCTTCAGTTACGTAATGTAAGTATGATGAATGGTCTATTACATTGCTTATCATGATTCCTTTTGGCTATAAACTATTTCAATGAAATGGATTATTGGCATGAATATCTATGTGAATTAAATGGCCATGTTATGGTAGAATGTGTATGATATTATAATAAAAACTGTTTGAGCTATAGCATACACAATGAGTTCATATGCTTTTAAATTTATGAAACGTATGTATGTGATAATTGGACCTTCTTGGATAATCGTGATGCATAGTGCTATTCTTTGTAACTGCATGCAAAGCTAATTAGGCAATATGTATAAATGTTTACACATATATGTGCACACCAATAACTCTGACATAAACCAAAGGATAATATATGATATAATATGTTATTGATTGACATTTAGTTGCCATAATAAGACTGTATTAAGGAACACGTGATTGTGAGCAGAAGAGGTGATTTATAAATGTATCCCATAATTATGATTTCATGATATATATATGTGGAGTAATCCTGCCCAGCGATATCTTTTCTTGAAGTTATGTGGCATATGCACTCCATACGTTTTGAATGAACCTTAAATTCATATCTTATGTAACTAATGGGATTAAATGCATATGTTATTGGAGTCTATGCCATCAGTAATAATGAGGTCAGGACTCATGAATGAAATGATTAAAAGGTCTATAAATTACGTGGGTTTATCAAGTAAGAAAGTTAATTATAGAAGTAAAATTGAAAGTCTTCAGGAACTAGGCAAGTTCATGAGATGCTCGACATTACTGTAAGTATATTAGAATTGTTAAGGTTGAAGACCCCTCCAGAATATTAATTTATGAAATGATTATTTCTATAGACATATATGTTTAATTTATCATAAAGGTTGTAGTGTATTAATGATATTTTGGTAGGACCTTATCTATTGAGTTTTGTTCCCTACTAAGCTTTATAGCTTAGCACGGGTTTGTTTATTTATGTAGGTTTCAAGATAAGCTCTAGAGGATCGGGCAAGATGTAGTTGCCTTGAGGATTTCAGGATACTTGAAGGCAATTTATATTATGATTAATTATCCATAAGCTTGATTATTTTATTGTTGTGTGTAATTATGGCCTATCCTATAAATATTATTCTTTCTGCCTGATCTTTACTAGGTTTATGATGATATTTGATGATTATTCATGGTTAGTGGATTAGGGTGTTACAATCCATGTTTCAAAATAATTAAAAGTGGGTTAAATTTTTTTTAGTATAAAGTAAATTCACTCAATTGGCTTTAGAATTTTAGTAAAACTTTTGGAGAATAAAGTGTTGAAATGTAAAATTGCAATATATAAATTAATGTTAGATGATTTTTATGTTCAAAATTGAAGATTTTATTGTTACAGTGGTTTTAGTTAAGTGATCAATTATGCAAATCGAAGAGTGTTTCTGAGTGCTCTTCTCCAATAGAAGAGAGGATCAGCATGTACTTACTGAAATTCAACTATAAGGAAGATCTATGTGCACATATGTACTGGTATATATATGAGGTCTCGTCCTTTTCTGTCGATGGAGCAGACAAAACCAGTCCACAGCCAATTAAAAAAAATTTTAACACAACTCTATAATCTTCAAGATAATCATCATAGATTACTGTTCATCTGGTAAAAATATCGATAGAGTTTTTCTAATTATGAGACTATTAAATTTAATAAATAAATTTATATTTTAATTCACTTCTATATTTTAATTTTAATTCACTTGTAAAAAAATTAAAGTAAAAAAATTGAGAACACTAATACTTTACTACTCAATTTAATAAATTAAGGATTTAAATTTATATTTTAATTCACTTCTAAATTTTAATGTTAATTCACTTGTAAAAAAATTAAAGTAAAAAAATTGAGAACACTAATACTCTACTACTCAATTTAATAAATTAAGGATTTAAATTCATATTTTAATTCACTTTTAAATTTTAATTTTAATTCTCTTGTAAAAAAATTAAAGTAAAAAAATTGAGCACACTAATACTCTAATACTCAATTTAATAAATTAAGGATTTAAATTTATATTTTAATTAACTTCTAAAACTAATACTCTAATACTCAATTTAATAAATTAAGGATTTAAATTTATATTTTAATTCACTTCTAAATTTTAATTTTAATTCACTTGTAAAAAAAATTTAAGTAAAAAAATTGAGAACACTAATACTCTACTACTCAATTTAATAAATTAAGGATTTAAATTTATATTTTAATTCACCTCTAAATTTTAATTTTAATTCACTTGTAAAAAAAATTAAAGTAACAAAATTGAGAAACAAAACATATGTGCCTACCAAGATTTGAACTAAAGACCATAAGGTCTTGATAGAGTTTCATGCCACCACTAAGCTAGAGTGTATAATTTGATATTATAATACTATAAAATATATATATTTAAAAACTTTGATCGGTTCGGTTCCTTTGATTTTTTCAATTTTAGAAACCGAATCGAACTGATTAAAATGATTTTATATTTTGGTTCAGAATCGAATGAATCGAAAATCGAACTAACCAAACCAAATAAATCAAAATCCATATGGTTCGATTCGATTTTCAATTTTTGGTTGGGTTCTGCACACCCCTAATAGCAAAAGTCCGTCCCTTTTGTCATGAATTCATTTTGGCAGTGAATCACCATAAAATTAACTTGCGAACATTAGCAAAACTCTACTCACTGCTAAATCAGTCGACAAATACAATGATTTTGTTGTTATAATATTAGCAAATTGCTTATTTCTCTAGCATCATAATTTATGTGGAAAAAACATTTAAAATTATATTTATACAATCTCAATCATCTAATACTAATACTTCTTTAAATAGAACATCGTTTTAATAAGTTGGAATTTCTTGGAATAAAAAATAAACATACCATTCAACAATATAATATAGTATCATTCTTCAAAGTGCAAATAAACATACATAATTTTTTTTTCTTATTTGCCTTGCAGAATAGTTGAGTGTTTTCAATATTTAACTCATCTTGTGATAGCTCATTCTAGAGTTGAAAATACCGAGTCTATAAAATTACAATAGTTTTTAATAAATATCAAAGGTAAAACATCTCATAATTTACAAACATTAACATCTAAAATTAGAATGGAAGCTCAAAACTTACATGCACTCGTGGCTAGGATTAATAACATAGATATTTACATCATAATTGATTGTGTGAGTGTGTAGGAATTCCTCAAGAACCATAAATGTCTTTCGATATACACCTTATATATCATTTACATATTGAATTTAGTCAAGAAAGTATGTGCCTGATAAGAATATAGGTCCATCCATCAAACTAAAATTAATATCAAACCATAGTCTAAAGTAAAATAAGAATTTATAGCAACGAACCATTTAACCATTTCATTCTAATCACAAAGTCAAAATAAACCCTAGCATTGAAACTAATAAAACAAAACACGAGAATTAGGAAGCAACAAGATTCACAAAAAATGGCAAATAGCGAGATAAGCTAATAACATTAAACCATTTGGCCTATCAATTACTCACTCATTGAATGGAGCAAACATACTTACCAATATTTGGATATGTCCATTGATAGTAATAGACCCACTAGTGTATGATCCCTATGCACCACTCTTAGTTCCCTTATAAAGATTAAAGGATTTTTGCTTTGGTACCTCACTACGTTCAGGGAGATTCCAAAGCTTTTTCCATTTAATCCACACATGTTCTTGAATGTGACTGTCAGATGATATTTTTGCTTTGTGAACCAATCTACAAAGTAATGTTTGAGATTTTTATCTATTTAACTTAATGTAAGATGGTTGTTCTGACAAAAGATTTTGCAATATATTTCCGCTTTGTGAACCAATCTACAAAGTAATGTTTGAGTTTTTTTATCTATTTAACTTAGTGTAAGATGGTTGTTCTGACATAAGATTTTGCAATTGATGCATCATTGCAAAAAGAAAAAAATATTGATACGGTGTTATCAAGTAATACTTTCCAATATTATAGCTATTATATGTTACTTTATGAAATGATTAACCTCATCATAGTTTAACATAATATAAGTTACCTCATATTCTTCCACTGATAGGAAATGTTCCATAATTTGTGATTTAGTTCACTTGGATAGGTAAAAAAATAAAGGTCTCACACTTTCTACATGGACACTTAATATGATCACCGGTTATTGCTTTTGGATGAAAAGTGGCAAAATTAATGAAGGTCTCAATTTCATATATGAAATGAGAAATTAGGCCTTCCTCATTTATCTTATTAATTATACATACATCTTCAATCTAAACATCCATTTTATCTACATTTGTTGGTTATTATGGCTTAGTTCAATATCATTTCATATATATAATAAAAGGAGATTTTACATTGTAATTCTTTATGATGTTTAGTCTTACTTCTATATATATATGTAAAGCCCCAAATTATGCTTTAGTAGAATTATAACATGTTTATTGTAGAATAAGAAATGAATGTCACTGAATATGTGAGTTAATAACTATTTCAGGATGTAGTTGTCATTAATTTAAGAGATTCAGCTAACTCGATAAATTATGTGAATAGGCATATGTATGCATAAATGATTATGGGACATATAATAGCTTGTAATAGGGATGGAATTGGATGTGGTTAGAGGAAAAGAGAGTATTTTGCCAACCAATTACACATGAACACTTGGACCAATAGTTGTTCCCTATTTTAGAATGTGCAAGAAAAGTATGTATAAAGGGAAAAGAGAGGGATGATTGGTTTTAGGTCAAAAAATACAAATTTTTATTTTTCTTATCTTTCAAAAATTATACACTAAAGTGTCAAAGAGAAACCAAGGGGAAAAGAAGGGAAAAAGGAGATAAAAAAGTGGCAACTAGGCAAGTTTAAGGTATGAAATTCCTCTCAATTGAATTTATTTCTATTTGGTACATTTGAACTAGTATATACATCACTTTGGATGTGCAATTGATGTTTAATGGCTGAATTATATGTGATTTGTATGATTGAGGTTGAATTATGCTTGGAATTATGTTTTGGTAGATTTCTCCCTTAAGTTCACCTAAACCCATTATAGGGATTCAACCTTTACTTGGCCTACAAATCTCCAAATTGGATGATTCTAATTGAATATAAAGTGTAAGATATAGATTTAAATATTTATAGAAGAAGTACCTAATTATGGCCTTAATATTTTTGAAAATTTGCTTAAACTTGCTGACCTGATGCCACCCTACTTCTGGAGCAACTTGTGATGCTTAATGCATAAATTATGATTTAAAAATCAAAATTACTTGATTTTTAATGCTATAAAAACTAAAGACATAAAGGAACAATTGTATAGTAGATATTTTTGCCTAAAAACCTTATTTTTTACATCAAAATACCTTTTGGTACCTAGTGATGGTGTCTAGTGATCTAATAACTTTTGGTGTTTAGTGATGGTAGCGTAATGGTGTCTGGTGATCTAATAACTTTTGGTATCTAGTGATGGCATTGTAATGGTGTCTAGTGATTTGATACCTTTTAGTATCTAGTGATGGTACCACAATAATGTATAGTAACTTGATACCCATTGGTATTCAGTGATGGCATCGTATTGGTATCTAGTGACTTGATACCTATTGGTATCTATTGTTGGCACTATATTGGTGTTTAGTGATTTGATTCCCATTTGGTATCCAATGTTCCCATTATCTATGCCTATGTTAAGTTCAAGTTACAAAAGTGATTATAGTATAATTGAAGTGATGTAGGCATGTTAGTAGTAATGATTGTGAATTAGGGAATCACTAATATATCAATGAGTGTAATTGTTAACCTACATTTGTATTCAACTAATGTATATGTGAAACTTGAATATGTAGTGATGGTAATGTAAAAGTAAGTGAAATTGATGTGTATAGCTCATATGTTATATGCTAAATAATGGAAAGAACGAGTTGAATGTTTAGAACTATGTAGTTCTAATTCCTGCCTTTGGGATATGTTAAAAGCTTGGAATGTATGTTTCAAGTCTGAACCAAATCATAGGTGAATTGATAATTGCTCAATTGTTAGTGACAACCTAAGGAAAGGATACCTGACATAGGGTTCATAAGTTTTTGTTCCTTAGATAGAAGTGGATAAAGTGACTTAGTAGAGATAAACCGAAATGAATGTATAGTTGATATGAATGTATAGTTAAATGTAATAATAGTTACATTCAACTTATTAAAGTAAGTGCTAGATAAGTCATATAAGAGAAGATTAATATTTGTGATTGGATAATGAACTTGTAGACCAAGATAATAATAGTGTATGATAGGCTATGTAATTATTTATCTATATTTAGTAGGATATCATTAAATATGACTTAGCATATGAGTTGCCTTTTTGTAGTGTAGGTATAAAAGTGAAGACTTACTTAAACTAAGGGTCTAGAAGTTTTCAAGAAGATTTTATATAAGATGTATGTTATGGATATAATATGTAAATTGTGACATTTAAGATGTAAAATATAAAATAAACTAAGAATGCGTAGACAATATTATAAGAATGCAAGACTTATTCTATTATAAAATGTTCATAAAATAGCATGGTATATGAATTTTGGTATAGGAGCATTAAGTTTTGATAGCATTTGTTATAATATATTATTGAGCTTGTTACATTATTAGTTAGATGATCAATTATAAATGTGTGGTAGCATCCCTAGTCCCTCCTAAGCTATATATGGATGTAACGGGGGATGGTAACTTGAAAATGAGTGATGATTTAGATTTACTCTTGTATTTTCTTTAACAATAAATGTAATGGGGGATTCTTATGTACGACTTGTATTTCACCATAGGGGGACCTTTGTAAATGAAGGGGTGCCTAGGTATGTAGGGGAAGCTAAAGAGGAACCACAAATTATTAACAAAGACCACTTTTCTTTAGTCGAGTTGGCCTAGAATTCAAAGGAAATTAGGTCTAGACTAGTGATGATTTGGATATTTATATCCAACATGTTGTGCACAACCCAATATTAAATATATAAGTTATGTTATCTATTGAATATAATAAAGCAAGTAGTGTTGGTTCTAGGGCAACTATTTTTATTGCTGATAATGTAAACAGTAGGCATGAGGAATTTAGTGCAGCAGTAAACACTACAGAACTAAAAGCTTAAGGAGCAGAGGATAAAGAACTAGAGTTTGAATTTGTCAAAGTAGGAGAACCAAAAGTTGAAAAAATAGAGGCTAAAGGTAGTTTTAATAGTGAAAAGGAAGTTGAGGAGAATGGAGATGATGAAGAAGATGAAGAATCGCATTTAAATGGTATACTAGAAAAAGATGATAGGGATGCAGATGAAGAATTTTGGGCATTTAGAGATGTTGCTAGGGAAAAAAAAGAGAGAAAAAGCAAGAAGGACACATGGTAACTCTATTTAAAAAGTTCCTCTAGGGGATTTAAGGACATAAAAAATGGGAGAGGAGGTAGATATGCTGGAAGACTATGAGGTGATGAAGTGTATTTAGATAGTTTAGATCCTAAAAGTGATGTAAGCTAAATGATAAAGCAATAGAGGGTGTTGATCTACCTGTAAGATGAAGGAACTAGAAGGTTAGGTATTATCCAAATTGTTAGATACCCTTTTTTGAACTGCACATGATATTTGAAAGTGCTATGCAATTCAAGAAAGTTATGGTTGATTATTTGATTCCTCTATTTATACCCTAGGAGAATGCATGTATATTTAAGTGATAATGTGATCAATATGTGCTTGGTTAGCTAGTGAAGTGCAATTTAGGATATAAAAGTAATTGTTTTAAACAAGTAGGGGTAATATAGTCATTTTAAAATAGTTATACATGTGCTTAATTAGAGGAAAATGTTATTAAGGGGTTCAATTGAAAAGAAAAAGAGAAAGTTTAGGGGAAGAAATGAGGAATTGAAGAAAGGTAGGGAGCTAAGTATAATTCATCTAGTGCCAACAAGTGGACCAATGAGATGATGACACCTAACCTCCCTAGATTTTTCTCGAGATGTGAAGAAATTTCAAGGGATTTAAAGAATGGTATAGCCAGCCACTCTAGAAGATGAATGTATCCATCCCTTTCCTTAAATTTCCCCTAAACAACTCTAAATAATCCCTAAAAGGTGAATCCAAGCAATTTAAAGAGACAGAATTTAGTGGTTAGGCAAATTTTAAGGTAATAACTCTCTCTCTTTCCTATTCTTTCTTTCTTTTGACTCAAAAGATAGGCAATTAGACATTAAATTAAGGAGATAAATGATTATTTACATCTATAAATTTATTTTATATTGAAGGACAATCAAGCAAGGGTAAAGAGAAGGAAGAAGAAGGAGCTTGAAGAAAGGGTGTGGTGTTTGCTAAAGAGGTTTGGGAGTTTTCATTCTCTTGCTATATTTTTAATTTGTTTAAGTTGGTGTATGTGTTATAATTACTATGGGATTGATGTTAGAACTAATTGATGATGTTGTTGTATGAGAATGGTGATTGTGTATGGAAAAATGACTTAGTGGAAATATGTCTTAAGGTTCAGCTGAACTTATTTTAGTGTATAAACCATATCCTACACTGTAGATGTCTAAATGAAGTGATTCCAATTGGATGTGAACAATAAGACACAGGTCTACAACTTTATAGATGAAACTGAAACCTAATTTTGCTTTAAGGCCTTCATAATATAGCTTAAAGTTGAATGACCCCTGATGCCCTGCCATCTAGAATAGTCTTCACTATTCTATGAATATCTTGAGATTTGGAAATTAGAATGAAGTAATTTTTAATGTTGTGGAAACTTTATAGAAGAGCAATGTACCCAAAAATGCCATTTGTTATGCCTAAAATTGGTCACAAAGTGAGGCAGCATAGTTGCGAGCTGAAAAGGGAATTAACTCGGTAGGGACAACCTCTCATCCCTACCGAGACACCAATTATTAGATTGAATAAGACAATTCAACTCGGTAGGGACACCCTTTTATCCCTACCGAGATAGCGACTACTGGAGCAAAAAAAATAAACTTGGCAGGGAGAGCTCACATCCCTATCGAGACACCTTCCTTTTAGCTCATACTTGAGTTTTATATCCCAAAACACTACTGAAACTTACCTTAACTTTTTTGAACATATTTAAAGCATCTTAAACATAAAAATAAGAGTAGTACAACCTATGAATGATCCACCACCTAGGATGGAAACCTCATCCTACCATTAGACCCTGAAATTGAGAGGACATTCCATAGGAATAGAAGAGGCAATATGAACGATCCAGAAATAGAATAACCAATGAATGATCCACCACTTAGGATCGAAGAGCAAAACATACCCCTCCAAGCTCCCGAAAATGGGTATAGACCTAGACCCATTAGAGATTATGCTATTCCTAGGTGGAATGAAGAACATAGAACTATTAGGATTCCTCACCACCAACCCTTTGAGATTAAACCCACTACCATCACTATGGTACAAAGAAACCAATTTTCGGGTTCGGATATAGAAGATCCTGCACAGCATTTGGATATGTTCTTAGAAGTAAGTGACACTGTGCAAATTCCTAATGTATCAACTGATGCAATTAGGTTGAAACTTTTTCCATTTACCCTAATAGGAAAAGCTAGGGATTGGCTACAAATGCTACCAAATCAATCCATCCATTTTTGGCAACAAATGCAAAAAAAATTTCTTTGCAAGTTCTTCCTACCTACTAAGACTGCCCTCATTAGGAAACAAATTAGTGACTTCCAACAATTTTATGAGGAGCCATTCCATGAAACATAGGAAAGATTTAGGAGACTTTTAAAAAGTTGTCCACATCATGAAGTTCCTATTTTTCAACTAATGCATATCTTCTATGCAGGTGCCCATCCATCAATAAGATCTTTGCTAGATGCAGCCTCAAATGGTAGTTTCATGAACCAAATTCTCAAAGATGCATTTTTGCTTCTTGATGAGATGGCCACCAATGATGCTCAATGGGCAACTTCTAGAGCAACTCAAAAGAAACAGGGAGTTCATAATATTGATGAAAAAGCCATGTTAAAAGCTCAATTAGAATTAATGGAAAAAAGACATTTAAAAAAAATAAATGAGCTTAAAGCTAAAAATGTTTCTATGTTATCTAATGAAGTTGATTCTTATGCAGGAATTCAAGGATCTTTGGGAATGAATAATAATGAAGGAATGGTGGAAGAAGTAAATGCCTTGAACCCATATAGCAACACTTACAATGCGGGATGGAGAAGCCATCCAAATTTTTCATGGAGGGAAGGTAATCAAGGTTCTTCTTCTAACCCTAATCCTAGACCCTAATTTAATCATAATCAACCTCCCAATAATCAACTTTCATACCAAAACCAAGCCCCACCACATTATCCAAACCAATACCCATCACAATCATACCACCAACCACCCGGTTTTAAAAAATCTGAACCTCCCCCCTCCTCAAGAAAAGAAATCCAATATTGAAGAGATGATTGCAAATTTCATGGCCTCCCAAAATTCAATTTTAGCTAGCTAAGATTCTAGATGGAAATCACAAGATATTTGGATGAGGAACCAAGAGGCATCAATTAGGAACTTAGAGAACCAAATGGGATAACTTGCTAGTTCCTTATCAAACCGTACTCAAGGGACATTTCCATCCAATATAGATTGAAATCCAAAGGAGGAAGCCAAAGCAATCACCTTAAGGAGTGGGAAAAAGTTAGAGAAGACTGAAATTGGTAAGAATTCTTCCCCAAGGGTGGAACCGACAACGGCGGTAAGCAATTCTAACTCAAAAAATACTGAAAAAGTACCTCCTACAGTTGAGAAGGGTAAAGGTAAGGACAAACTTGTTTCTACTGTTCTTGATGAATCTCAATTACCTTTTCCTGGTCTAGCTAGAAAAGAAAAACAAAATGAACAATTGAGTAGATTTTTAGACATGTTTAAGAAGCTACATATAAACTTACCATTTGCTGAAGCTTTATTACACATGCCTAAATATGCTAAATTTATGAAGGAATTATGCACTAATAAGAAAAAGCTATAAGCCATAGGAACGGTTCAACTATCTGGTAATTGTAGTGCCATAATAACCAATAAAATTTCTGAAAAATTAGAAGATCCTGGCAGTTTTACATTGCCTTTTGAGCTAGGAAGAAATTTTGTAGGGCATGCTTTATGTGATTTGGGTGCTAGTATTAATTTAATGCCTTATTCAATTTACAGGAAATTGAATCTAGGTGATTTGAAGGAAACCCGAATGATGCTTTAATTGGCGGATAGATCGGTGAAGAGGCCAAAAGGAATCATTGAGGACTTATTGGTTAAAGTAGGAAATTTCATATTTCCGGTTGGTTTTATGGTGATGGACATGAAAGAAGATAGGAAGGTGCCATTAATCGTGGGGAGGCCATTCCTGAACACCGCAAGAGCCTTAATTAATGTTCATGGACAAACGGTCACTTTGAGATTTAACGAGGAGAAAATGAGTTTCAATGTCAATAAAATTTTACAACACCCCTCGTATGATTTTGAAGAGTCTATTCATTTTGTCGATGAAATTCAAGAATGTGTCAATACAAAACAAGAGGAAATCATTCTCAATGATCAGCTTCGAAGTTGCTTAATGCATTCTAAGACAATGGAAGAGTTGGAAGCAAAGGAGATTAAGTTGGTACAAAATCTGAAAAAAGAGCACAGTGAACATGATGAAACGGAGGA
Source organism: Excoecaria agallocha (assembly GCA_037975025.1). Taxonomy (NCBI): domain Eukaryota; kingdom Viridiplantae; phylum Streptophyta; class Magnoliopsida; order Malpighiales; family Euphorbiaceae; genus Excoecaria; species Excoecaria agallocha. The sequence goes on along the minus strand of CM075811.1, from coordinate 57,491,870 downwards.
TGAACCGTCCCCTCCTAAGGGAGATTCTGAACTTAAAACACTTCCATCTCATTGAAAATATATCTTTTTAAGTGATAATGCTGATTCGGTAATTGTTTCATCTTTATTGACAGATTTGGAAGTAGAAATGCTCATTGAAATCCTCAAAAAGCACAAAGGAGCAATTGATTGGGCAACATCCGACTTGAAAAGGATTAGTCATTGCACACATTGTAGACCCATGAAGGATAATTTTAAGCCGAAAGTACACCTTCAACGAAGGTTCAATGAACATGATAAAATTTAACAATGGTTATATGACAATGCAGCATTTTATAAAGAAAAGACCAAACGAAAGCTGAAATCAAAGCGGCTAAAACCATACCAAATCGGACAGCAAGAGGTTGCTGAAGCAACCATGGTTCTTCAAGATACTTAAAAACGGTTTGGAGAGTCTAGCTGGAGACTCTAAAAACTCAGAACTTCACCTTTCTATATCTTTTACGTTTACAATTAAGTTTTTGTGTTTTCATATTTTGGTTGTTTGTGTGTTTTGATTCATGAAAAAAGTGAGTAAATTAAGGTTTTAAAAAAATGAAGATATGTTTTTCCTGAAAAAGAATTGGTGTTTTAAAAGCTTGAAATGGAAAAATTGCATTTAAGGAAGCTTAATTGTGCGTATGTGTTCAAAGATGTAGAAAAATACATGGACACGTGACCACGTGTGGCTTTTCCTTTGCCATCACGTGGTCATGGGTTGCTGCACTACCAAAGACCATTTAAATAATGTGACCACATGTATTTCACATGAAAAACATCACATGGCCACGCCTATGTGTTCTGCCCCATTTAACTTCAATTTACGTGACCACGTGGATTCCAAGAGAAGGACCACACGTGGCCATGCATACTCTTTCCACAAAAGCACACGTGACCACGTGTGGGTCTTCCTTGAACCTCACGTGGCCACGCCCCATCACACTGCCTATATACACATTTTCATGACCTTTTTCTTTTTTCTTCTTCATCTTATATTTGCTTTCACTCCACCATCACCAAATTGACTCAATCTTCTCTTCTTTCTCCATATTGTCTTTATTATTGTAGGGTTTTCACAACTCATACACATCACTTCCACTTTGTGCTGCTATTTTGGTTCGGTTCTCACATTCAATGATGGCAGGAAATAGGAAGGTTGAGTACTTTTTCCACCAGTTTTGGCAGCGGTTTCCTCCACCTCCACCTCCACCGGAATAGATCTTTATTTGCTGTGGATAGAAAAGTTTTGAGGAGGGGGTAGCCTCCTTCCAGGGAGTTTGTCTTCAACTTTTGTTTTCTTTTTCATGAATGAAACTTTGTTATTTTGTGTTTTGTGTTTTGTTTTGTTTTGTTTTGTTTATGTTTTGTTTTCTTTTCTTAAGTTTGTAAAATATATTAAAGACTTATGTAGTTCACCTTTTCATTTAGTTTGCATGAGAACTTAGTTTTCCCTAATTACTTCAAAACTTTGAACAAATTAAGCTTGGATATGGAATATGCATGTTTTGAACCATTGCTTAGCAAGAGAATATTTATGTTGTTTAATATGGCTTTGGATAGGTTAATCTTCAACTTGATAAATATTTGTTAGTTTCCAAATTCTTAAAAGCACTTAGACCAGTTTTTGACTTGGAGAAAAAAAATCAATACAATGAAGTAGTGAAGTAAGGAAATTTAGAACACTAGAACCTTTTTTATCACCCTTCAAAGCATATGAACAACTCAAGCAACTTAGAAAATGATCAAGGCAACAATTTTCTTGATAAACTTTCTTAAAAGACTTTTATCCTACCTTGATGAAATTATCTTTTATTGAGCCATTTTGAGCCTATAAGGTATGCTTAAAGCGTACCATTAATATTTTCTTGTTACACCTAATATTTTAACCATTTAACCTAAAAAGCTTTTATCTCACCCTATGGAATTGGCCACTTTAGAATTAAATGGATGTATGAAAAGATTATAGTTTTATTGGGTTTAGCAAGAAAATCTTATGAAAAGTCATTAATAAAGTAAGAAATTTACCTTGTATTACCTTGAGGTTAGCTTATGAATGCTGGTTCTTAAAAAAAACGTTTGAAGTTTGAGAAAAGGAAAAAGAAAGAAAAAGAGAGCTAGCAAATATAAAAAAATATAAGTGTGGGGTAGTACAAGGAAAATGAAAAAATAATGACTTCTTGATAAATGGGCATAAAGAAAGTTTGGAATCAAGGCAAGGATGAGCAAAATATATATTGATTAAGTTATGGGGTTTAGTGATAAATGTTTATCTTAGAGTTGCTATTTCTTTTGATTATCTTTTATCCATTCTTTGATAACCATTCTCTTAGTCCCATTACAACCCTTGAAAGACCTATGTGATTTTAAGCTTGTTTTGAGTTATTTAGAGGAGATGACCTTCGATTTTCGGTGTTAAAGGAGAGGCCTATTGTGTTTCTAAAGTTTCAAGCACGAAACTGATTGTATGCTTATGCATTTATATATTCTATACTTCATTACCTAGTTGTGTTGATGTTTTGATTTTCAAAATTGCTTAAAATGATTTGGTCTTGTACACACTCAAGGAAACTAGCTTATATTCTTTTGTTTGAAGTTGATCTATTTAGAGATTATGTTAAGTGCTCTTGTTAAAATACTAAGCTTGGTTTTGAAATTGCATATCTTTGTTCAAGTTTGATGGTTTTGAAGGAGGGTTTGTTCTAAATTGCTTGAGGGCAAGCACGGTTTAAGTGTGGGGTATTATTTGATAAGTGTGGATTATATATAGTTTTTGATATGTTTTTAGTTGTGTTATTTAGTTGTTTTGGTTTTATTTAGGTTAAATTCAAGTTAATTTGTAATATTTATGCTTTTGAAGATAATTCTATGTTTTGTTTGATTTTCAGGTTTAAATTATTAATAAAGGGCTTAAATTGCAAAAAGGACAAAGTTTAGGACCAAAAGTACAAATATGAGGTATTGTTGTGAGAAAATTAACGTTCAGTCAGAGCCTTTACACGTGACCACGTGAAAACACTGAAGAAATTCACCCATGTCCACGTGAAGAAATGAAGCATTGAACACATGGCCACGTGAATTGCCAAGTATTTTTCATCCATGGCCACGTGAAAAATCAAAAGGAGAAGCATATAGCAAACACGTGACCACGTGGATTCCTAGTGAAGGACCACACGTGGCCACATGTGAGGAAGAACATAAATACACGTAACCACGTGTTTAATATTAAAGAGAAGGGCGTGGCCACGTGATGCAATTTTCTCTTCGCGCAGTTTTTCCTCGAGTTTCCTGTTTGGGCAAAACTTCCTGTTTTGAGTAGCAAAATTACTTTCAATTGAATTCTAAGAGTTTGAGAAGGAATTTATGACTTCTTTGGCCTATAAATAGGAAGCTAAAACATAGAAGAAGGGGATCGATCCTGAGAATTAAGCTTTACTTTTCTTTAAGTTGTTTTTACATTCTTTGTTTTTATTGCTTTCTTCAAAAATTTGTCTTTATTTTTAAGAATGTCTTGTGAGTAGTTTTCTTTAACTTTTGCTAAAGGATATTTGAATCCTTAACTTGTATTGTTATGACCTAAGTTTGTTCTTAAATTTAATACAAGTTGGTTATTTCTTGGTTCTTAAACATAGTCTTGTCTTTACTCAAATTTAAGTTAATTGTTAACTTGATTAAGCATTTGTTAATTAATTGATTTGAATTGTTTATTGGCTTGCATGCTCTTAGGTTAATTTATTTGGATTAATATATGATTATAACCTGAATAAGCTATAATTGTGTGTTGATTTAAGTAAGTTAAGATTGAGAAAAGGGTAACTAAGAATAGGTGGAAGTTAAATCTCTTGAGAAAGGCTTTAATAGACATCTAGGAGACTTAATTTAGTTCCTTATGCTAAGTGTTAAATTTATTTGAATAAGAAAATTTGATGCTTGGAATGATAATCTTGAATAAAGTTATCTAGTTTTATTAAACTGAATTCTCCATAATCACTTGTATGTTTTCTTTTATTTAAGTCATAGCAATACTTGTTAAGGTGGATAGTCCTTTAGTGAAAGTTGTTTTTAATATTGATTTTCACCTCATTCAATTTACTTGCTTTCAATAGATCTTTTCTTTACTTTAGCTCTTTCAATATTTTTAGTTTGGATTTAAATTATTGTTTTTAGTTTTAATTCTTCAATCATCACAAATTTGGGATTTCTCTTCTTTCTTTTACACATGAAAATTGGTTTTGAAATTGAAATAGCACATACAAGCACAAGTTTCCCTTGGGTTCGATATTTTGGGTTATAATCTTATTTCCCTATATTACTATCCGATCTAGTACACTTGCTAGACGCCGGTCAATAGGTATTATAATTAATATGATATGTTAATATACTGTCCTAAGATGTTCTTAGAGCTGTTAATGGTCGGATTTAATTGATAATACCTGATGGTACATGTTAATATTGAAACTAGGTGCTAGTTGATATGTTAAGTGTTAATTAAACAACTAGTTTTCAAAATTAAATGTAAAAACGATTTTGGCATGTTTGTAATTGATTTTTAATGATTAAATATCAGGTCTGGACATATTTTAAATTTGGTTTTAATTCTGGTCCATGTCAATTTAATTGAATAATTTAAAAATCACTTAAAACTATGACTAGTTTGTGTTTGTTACATGTTTAATCAACATTGTTTGTTTTGTTTTGATTAAAATGGTAAAAACACATTTAGATCAAAATGATATAGAACATTAACTCAATATTTATGACCTTATTTAAATCATTAAATGACTTGTAGCACCCCCTATGCAAATACCCTATTTAACTGATAATTTAAATACTATTGATCATGCTTATATAACATATTCACTTAATCATCATTTTACCATTAATCATGTCATACGGTTTCATATACTTATGTACGTGCTACAAGTCTATTCCTGTTTTGCATTTCATACTTGTATTATGCATACTATACTCTATGAATATTACTTTATGTATATCACATGCACACATACTCTTTCTTAGCTTTACTACTAGTGAGTTACAACACTTCTCATAGGTTATATACATTTTATAAGATAACTGGCCATAAAGCAAAACATATGTTAATAGTAAAACAAAAATATCCTAAATCAAGGTTAACAGTCGATGGTTGGCCCTTCGTGATGCAGAGATCGTCCCTCAACAAAAGTCTTGTTAACAGTACCTACATGGATAAATAACCTGTGCTAAGCTATAAAGCTTAGTGGGGAAATCTACAGATGGATGACCACTCACAACGGTCATCAAAATGTACATATATAATACATACTTATAAATAACATATACAACATAACATGACAATAATAACAAATACTTTAAAGCTTAAAGCATATCCTCATGTACATAAGCATTGTACCCAAGAGAGTAACAAATATTTCATTTTCATAATTCACATAGATAGCAATTTCCCATGTGAACATAATCAAATGAAACATAATCTCTATGGACAAACCAACAATATAGTTCACAATATCAATCTTTAGTAAGATAAACTTTAACTGATTAATTATGATCATTACTATAAATAAGGTTTAGCCTGCCTTAGCTTTATCAGTGGATAACGGGAACTATCGATACACATCGGTATCAAAATGAAGAATATCTGAAGATATCGTATCTATAGACCCAAATGGGGCCAAATTATACTGTAGATCGATCAAGAAGACCCAAACGGGGTCTCCTATCAACCCAAACAGGGCTGTTCATGATCCAAACGGGATCAACATACTTGAAACCCAATTGGGCCAGACTATGGCAGCTGCAGTTTTCCCCATAGGCGCCTATCTATCCACATCTGAAACTCTATTGCAAGCAGAAATATATTCATGTTCAATTCACATATTAAGACTGTATTCATAGTATACTATTTGTACATATATAGAGTCTTGTAAAACTATGAGTTCTCTGGTGCATAAACAGATATATGCACATTTCATATGCCAAGTTATACATCTAGCTCATCCAATCCGTGTAACTATAAAATTTGCATCATGACATATAGGCATGACATATAATCATCATATCATATACTGGATCATGTTCTCATTAAGCATCTCACATGTTCATAGTCATGCTACAACATCTTCTATCTCATAGGGCAATTACATGCTCATACACTCATATACATAATCGTAAATGTACATACCTGTAGGTACATTCGCATATAGTAGGCTTATTCCTATAAGCATGTTTACCAATATATATGCCTTTATCATCATTCAGATCATGTGCACTATCATGTCATAGGATTACATATGTATACATCAATTTGGCATATGACAATCATGTACAAGTCTAATTACATGTGTAGGTTAGATATTTCATCACTAATCTTTATTCATATACAGAAACGAATGTATATGTATGCCTATAAATCCCTCATTGATAGTCATATTACATACCCTATCCAATTTATTTTACTATCACATGAACAACTATTTGTCTCAATTAATGAAAAATCATAATATCAAGTGTAGCAACAATCTGCACAGGGCAGCATTCTGGACTCGATTTGTGAGCCACATTTGGAATGGAAGATGTCATTTTTAGGAAAAATGATCTTCTACAATCTTATCCCCCTATGTGTCTAGTTTCCAGATCATCAAAATTCATCTTAATATATGACCTATAAGTCGAGTTATTGGAAAAATACTATAGGCTGTTTTTAAAACCAAAACAGTGTGAACTGTCACTTAGAAAATTCATAACATAAAATTTAGAAGGATTTAGACCAACATTTCTTGATAAAAGTTAGACTTTCATGTCTTTAATTTTACCAGAATTTTATTTTGTAACATTTCAACATCTCTACAAAAAGTTATGCCCATTATTGTAAATTCTGTTTCTGTGAGCAGTCTAGGGAACTAGTCCGGATTCAACCCTAAAATCCATATACTTAGAGAAAGATTTAAGTTTAGATTTCTTCATATAAAATATAGGTATGGAAGTATATTTTTCAATGCAAAAAGAATCACTCAATTTTATGTTCTTTAGCTCAACTTATGAGCAAAACATTCCAAATAGGTCAATCGGTTGTGAAGAAGCATTCGACTCGTGAAGGGATTCACGAGTGACGCAAAAAGACCAAAATTCACGTCTCGTGAAGGGGTTCATGAGTAGAGAAGAAAGTTACATATCATGACTCGTGAAGAAGCTCATGATTCAGACTAAAATTCACGACTCGTGAAGGTATTCATGAGTGAGACCAACATTCAAGAGTGACCCAGAGGAAGATGATGCATGACTCGTGAAGAGCTTCAAGAGTTGGACAATAGTTCACGACTTGTGAAGAGCTTTATGACTCGGCAATAACGTATTCTGTTCTTCAACCTCACTTTGATAAAATCCAGCAAAATGTAACCTTAAATTTCTGTCAATCATAACAAATTCCAGCAATTAATTCCACATGCAATATGAATAGCCTTAATTCCCATACCTTGGCTGAAAATCCCTATGTCTTCAACCTCTTGCAATATCCTTTCCTTTGCTCATTCTTCCTTCCTCTTCTCCTTCATAAACACCATCACCATTTAAATTTCCAGCACTTAATTAACAATGTCCTCAGACAAAATGAAAAGAAGAAGAAGATGATGAAGGGTTCATTAATAGTATAATTACCTTAGCTTAATGCCTTAAACTCTTGATTAACCAACAAAAATTATCATCTAATTTGATTGAGATGATTCAATGGAAATGAAAGGAAGAAGAGATGAAGATTTCTGGTTTTTCTCTCTCTCAAAATGCCGACTTGCACTCTTACACACGCCACCTCCTCTCTCCACTAAAACTTGTCTTTTATACTAACAAGGAAAATTCCCTCTTTAGTCCCTTGAAAATTTGCATGCCATAAAATAACCTAGATAATCTTTGCATGTTAAACTTTAACCCCTCCTTTTAATTCCTTTCATACATTAACCTATGAATTTATTCTTTCTCTCAAATTAACCTTTAAATATATGCTTCTATCCACATTTGACCCTTAAGTTTTCAAAATTATAAATTTACCCCAAATTAATACTTTTTACTTCAATTGCACCCTCAATTAATATTAAACCATACTCTTAAATTTTATTTTCATGCCGTTCGTATAATAATATGATAATTTACCCCTTTGACCCATTCTTATACAAATTCTCATTTAATTTAATCTTAATCAAATAAAAATCCCATTCAAAAATATGCAAATTAAATTAGGGTCATGTTAGGGGCCTTACAATTCTCTTCCTTTTTAAAAATTTCGTCCCCGAAATTCATACCTGTTTTGGACAAGTGAGGATGTTGTTCCTTCATAGCTATTTCTGGCTCCCAAGTAACTTCTTGTAAATTATGATGTTGCCAGAGCACTTTAACAAGTGGAATTTGCTTATTCCTTAGCTGTCTAACTTTTCTAGCCAGAATTGCTATAGGCTCTTCATCATAAGTGAAATCCGACTGTACTTGCACATCATAAGTGAAATCCGACTGTACTTGCACGTGAGATTCATCTGAACGATACCCCCGAAGCATAGAAACATGGAATACATCATCGAGTTTGGCTAGTTCCATAGGGAGAGCCAACCTATATGCCACTGGCCCAACTCTTTGAAGAATCTCATATGGGCCAATAAACCTCGGGCTCAATTTACCCTTTTTCCTAAATCTCAATACTTTTCTCCAAGGGGACACTTTCAAAAACACTTTGTCACCCACTTGATATTCAATATCTTTTCTTTTTAAATCAGCATATGACTTCTGTCTATCACTAGCTTCCTACAATCTCTGCTTGATAACTTGTACCTTTTCTTTTGTATCTTTAACAATATCTGGACCAATAACTTTGAGCTTCGACAATTCAGTCCAGTAAATAGGAGTTCTACATTTTCGGCCATACAAGGCCTCATAAGGTGCCATCTCGATGCTCCTTTGATAACTGTTATTGTATTCGAACTCCATTAAACCTAAATATCTATCCCAACTTCCTGCAAAATCCAAAAAAAATCCTCTCATTATATCCTCTAGAATTTGGATAACCCGTTCAGATTGTCCATCCGACTGAGGGTGGAATGTTGTACTGTAACGAAGCTAAGTTCCTAGTGCTTGTTGCAAACTCTGCCAGAATCTCGATGTGAATCTCGGATCTCGATCAGAGATTATTGACACCGAAATGCCATGCAGTCTAACAATCTCATTTACATAAAGTTCCGCCAATTTATCCATAGGGTAATCCATCAGAACTGGTATGAAATGAGCTAATTTAGTCAGCTTATCAACTATAACCCAAATTGCATCATGCTTTTTCTGTGTAAGGGGCAATCCTATTACAAAATCCATGGTAATATCCTCCCATTTCCACTGTGGAATTGGGATGGGGTTCAACAAACCAGAGGGTAACTGGTGGTCTGCTTTCACCTGCTGACAAGTCAAACATTTGGAGACATATGCTACCACATCTTTCTTCATGCCAGGCCACCAATAACATTGTTTCAAATCCTGGTACATCTTATTTCCACCAGGGTGCATAGTAAATACTGTATTGTGAGCCTCATTCAATACTATTCTTCTTAATTCTTTGTCATCAGGAACATATAATCTATTATGATAATACACACCCCCATCCTCTTTCACTGAATACTCAGACTGGGTCCCTTCATATGAAGACTTCGAAATCTATTGCAACCTTTTATCATGTTTCTGAGCATCGATCACTGTTTGCTTCAAACAAGGTCTAGCCTTCAAATATGCTATTAAAGCACCATCATATGCAAGTTTCCATCTACAGTGATGTGCAATCGTAGCAGCCATCATCTTACTACTCAAGGCATCTGCTACAAAATTATCTTTTCCTGGATGGTAATCCACTATACATTCATAATCTTTAAACAGTTCTAACCATCTTCGCTGTCTCAAGTTAAGTTCCTTTTGAGTGAGCAAATATTTGAGACTCTTGTGATCTGTATAGATTCTGCACTTTTCCCCATACAAATAATGTCACCAAATTTTTAAGGCAAACACTACTGTTGCTAACTCTAGGTCATGAGTTGGATAGTTTTGCTCATGCAGCTTCAACTGTCTAGATGCATAGGCAATTACTTTACCATCTTGCATTAACACACAACCCAAGACAACTCTAGAAGCATCACTATACATAGCATACTCCTTTCCTGTAACTGGTTGTGTCAAAACTGGAGCCTCTATCAAAAATTTCTTCAACTGATCAAAACTTGCCTGACACCGGTTAGTCCACTCAAACTTTATACCATTTCTCAACAGTTTAGTGAGTGGTGTAGCTATAACTGAAAAACCTTTCACAAAACAACGGTAATAACCTGCTAAGCCCAGAAAACTTCTCACTTCTGTCACATTTCGAGGCAGCTTCAAATTCACTATAGCCTCTATTTTAGCTGGATCCACTCTAATGCCTTCAAAAGATAATACATGACCAAGGAAAGAAATTTCCTTAAGCCAAAAATCACATTTGCTCAGCTTAGCATATAACTTATTCTCCCACAGAGTTTGTAAAACAATTCTCAAATGCTTAGCATGTTTCGCTTTATTTCTCGAATACACCAAAATGTCATTTATGAACACAACAACAAATTGATCCAAGTAGGGTCTAAATACCCTATTCATAAGATCCATAAACGCAGCCGGTGCATTTGTTAACCCAAATGGCATCACCAGAAACTCATAATGCCCATATCGGGTTCTAAAGGCTGTTTTGGAAACATCCACATCCTTAACCCCAAAGTTGATAATAACCCAATCGCAAATCAATCTTGGAAAACACTCCAGCACCTTTCAACTGATCAAATAAATCTTCAATTCTTGGTAAAGGGTACTTATTTTTCACTGTAACCCTATTTAATTGTCTGTAATCTATGCACATCCTTATAGATCCATCCTTTTTCTTCACAAATAAAATCGATGCACCCTAAGGTGATGTACTAGGCCTAATGAAGCCTTTGTCAAGCAACTCCTGTAGCTGACCCTTTAGTTCCTTCAATTCTAAAGGAGCCATCCTGTATGGTGCCTTCAAAATAGACAACTCAACATCCCTTTCAGGTGTAAGACTAGGTAAGTCTTCAGGGAACACATCAGGAAATTCTTTCACCACTAGAATCTCTTGGAGATTCACATTCTCTTTTCTTGAATCAAGCACAAGTGCTAAGAAAGCTTCACACCCTTTTCTTAAAAATTGCTTAGCTTGCATAGCTGTTATTACATTAGCTATGGGTTTAGATCGAATGCCCTGAACTATAGTTTCTTTACCATCAGCACCAATAAGAGTTACAATTTTAGCTTCATAATTAATCACTGCATGATGTCTAGACAGCCAATCCATACCCAGTATAATATCAAACTCCCGAAATGGCAATTTAATAAGTTTAGCAAGGAATTCTTTCCCTTGAATTACAATAGGACACTGTTTATGCACTCTATTAACAACAACACTGTGACCCAAAGGGTTGGTTACACATATATCATATTTCAGTTCATGTACAATAGACTCATTTCTACCCATATCCCCAGTGCAAACATAAGAATGAGTGAAACCAGGATCAATCAATGCATGCATGTCAGAATCAAAGAGAGAGAAAATACCAGCTATGACTTCTGGAGCACTCTGATCCTCTCTGGCTTTCATTGCATAAGCCCGAATAGGAACAACTGGAGCTGTGGGTCTGTCAACTGATTCAAAAATGTTCCCGGACTAGGATCCCTGATGACATGATTCCCTATGTCCTCTTCCTCTGCCTCTACTCGAAGATGGTGCATTAAAAGTTCCTCTATTGCCCTGTTGTCCAACACCTTGTTCCCTTTTCGAAGGACAGTTTGCCATGAAGCGATCGGTACCACCACACTTGAAACTTGCCCCAATCAATTTCCTACAACTACCCCAATGTTGCCTAGTACAATGGGGACACACTAGAGGTTGCCCCCTACTCTGTTTCCCTGAAGCTTCCCTTTCCTGCTTAGACACTGCAGAAGATTCTTGTCTCCTGTCCCTTTTTGCAGAACTATAGCCAGACTCAGCTGGCTGATTTCCTTGAGCTCCTCTAGCTCTCTTTCCTATGAAAGATCCACCCTTGGACCCACTCCTCTGTTCTCTCTCCCTTTTTGCAATTTCATTCTTTTGAACTCGCAAGGCTGCTGTAACCAGTTGAGTGAAGTTAACCACTTGCAAAGATGTAGATCCAATTAACCTTTCTCTGATACGATCATTTAACCCATCTTTAAATTGTCTACATTTAAAAGCATCAGTTAACATTTCATCAGGAACATATTTACACAAGTGACTAAATTCTTTCTCATACTCAGCCACAGACATAACTCTCTACTTCAAGTTGAGAAATTGCTTTAACTTCTCTTGCTTATATGCTTCAGTAACATACTTTTTTCTTGAATTCAGCTATGAAAAATTCCCATGTAAGGGGATCTGGTAACTGGGGTTGCTTCAACACCAACTTCCACCAATCATAAGCTGCTCCCTGTAATAAGGACACAGCACAAGATGCCTTATGACCCACTGGACAGTGGATTTCATCAAAAATTCTCTCAAGCCTTTCCAGCCAAAATTCAACTTCCTCAGACTATTCCAGATTAGTGCCTAAAAACTCTTCAGCACCATGCTTCCTAATTTCAGATATTGGAGCTTTAGGTGCTGTCATCCTTTGAAGAATTTGAGCCATATCCTGTGATATCTTTAACAATGCTTTTGTAGGGATGGCTGCTAGGACCTCATTTGGATTGGATGATGAAGATCCAAGATTGGAAGGATTGGTTCTAACCGGCCTGTTACTTTCAGCCGATTCCTCAAAAGCATCTCTAGAGCTCTCCATCTTCAATCTATAAGAAAACAAGGACTTCTGCATCAGGCCAACAAAACACTATATCATACTATAGAATCCTAGGTTCATTTTTACCCAGAAAAGGCTAAACCTAGGCTCTGATACCACAAATTGTAGCACCCCCTATGCAAATACCCTATTTAACTGATAATTTAAATACTATTGATCATGGTATATAACATATTCGCTTAATCATCATTTTACCATTAATCATGTCATACGGTTTCATATACTTATGTACGTGTTACAAGTCTATTCCTGTTTTGCATTTCATACTTAGTATCATGCATACTATACTATATGAATATTACTTTATGTATATCACATTCACACATACTCTTTCTTAGCTTTACTACTAGTGAGTTACAACACTTCTCATAGGTTATATACATTTTATAAGATAACTGGCCATAAAGCAAAACATATGTTAATAGTGAAACAAAAATATCCTACATCAAGGTTAATAGTCGATGGTTGGCCCTTCTTGATGCAGAGATCGTCCCTCAATAAAAGTGTTGTTAACAATACCAACACGGATAAATAACCCGTGCTAAGCTATAAAGCTTAGTGGGGAAATCTACAGATGGATAACCACTCACAACGGTCATCAAAATGTACATATACAATACATACTTATAAATAACATATACAACATAACATGACAATAATAACAAATACTTTAAAGCTTAAAGCATATCCTCATGTACATAAACATTGTACCCAAGAGAGTAACAAATATTTCATTTTCACAATTCATATAGATAGAAATTTCCCATATGAACATAATCAAATGAAACATAACCTCTATGGACAAACCAACAATATAGTTCACAATATCGATCTTTAGTAAGATAAATTTAACTGATTAATTATGATCATTACTATAAATAAGGTTTATCCTGCCTTAGCTTTATCAGTGGATAACGGGAACTATCGATACACATCTGTATCAAAATGAAGAATATCCGAAGATATCATATCTATAGACCCAAACGAGGTCAAATTATACTGTAGATCGGTCAAGCAGACCCAAACGGGGTCGCCTATCAACCCAAATGGGACTGTTCATGTTCTAAACAGGATCAACATACTTTAGACCCAATTGGGCCAGACTATGGCAGCTGTAATTTTCCCTATAGGCACCTATCTATCCACATCTGAAACTCTATTGCAGGCATAACTATATTCATGTTCAATTCGCATATTAAGACTGTATTCATAGTATACTATTTGTACATATATAGAGTCTTGTAAAACTATGAGTTCTCTGGTGCATAAATAGATATATGCACATTTCATATGCCAAGTTATACATCTAGCTCATCCAATCCGTGTGACTATAAAATTTGCATCATGACATATAGGCATGACATATAATCATCATATCATATACTTAAGCATGTTCTCATTAAGCATCTCACATGTTCATAGTCATGCTACAACATCTTCTATCTCATATAGCAATTACATGCTTATACACTCATATACATAATCGTAAATGTACATACCTGTAGGTACATTCGCATATAGTAGGCTTATTCCTATAAGCATGTTTATCAATATATATGCCTTTATCATCATTCAGATCATGTGCACTATAATGTCATAGGATTACATATGTATACATCAATTTGGCATATGACAATCATGTACAAGTCTAATTACATGTATAGGTTAGATATTTCATCACTAATCTTTATTCATAGACACAAACGAATGTATATGTATGAATATAAATCCTTCATTGATAGTCATATTACATGCCCTATCCAATTTAATTTACTATCATATAAACAACTATTTGTCTCAATTAATTAAAAATCATAATATCAAGTGTAGCAACAATCTGCATAGGGCAGCATTCTAGACTCGATTTGTGAGCCATATTTGGAATGGAAGATGTCATTTTTAGGAAAAATAATCTTCTACAATCTTATTCCCCTATGTGTCTAGTTTCCAGAGCATCAAAATTCATCTTAATATCTAACTTATAGCTCGAGTTATTTGAAAAATACTATAGGCTTTTTTTAAAACCAATATAGTGTGGACTGTCACTTAGAAAATTCATAACATAAAATTTAAAAGTATTTAGACCAATATTTCTTCATAAAAGTTAGACTTTCATGTCTCTCAGTTTACCAAAATTTTATTTTGTAACATTTCAACATCTCTACAAAAAGTTATGCCCATTATTGTAAATTCTATTTCTGTGAGCAGTCTAGGGAACTAGTCCGGATTCAACCCTAAATGCCATATACATAGAGGCAGATTTAAGTTTAGGTTTCTTCATATGAAATATATGTATGGAAGTCTATTTTTCAATTCAAAAAGAATCACTCAATTTTCTATTATGTAGCTCAACTTATGAGCAAAACAATCCAGATAGGTCAATCAGTCGTGAAGAAGCGTTTGACTCGTGAAGGGATTCACGAGTGAAGCTAAAAGACCAAAATTCACGTCTCATGAAGGGTTTCACGAGTGGAGAAGAAAGTTACATATCATGACTTGTGAAGAAGCTCACGAGTCGGACTAAAATTCACGACTCGTGAAGGTATTCACAAGTGAGACCAACATTCACGAGTGACCCAGAGGAAGAAGATGCACGACTCGTGAAGAGCTTCACGAGTCGGACAATAGTTCATGACTCATGAAGAACTTCACGACTCGATAATAACGTATTTTGTTCTTCAACCTCACTTGTTTGTTTGTTTTTGTATGAATGCCGTGTAATATATATATGTTCTTCATGATTTTATGTTTTAATTCATTTTGGTACATATTTTATGTATTTTTAATGTTTATGGGCTGTATGACATAAAATTAAAAATGGCAAAATTGGAAATTATACTAGAGTTGATTTATGGCACAAATCTAACTAGTTTGTGTTTTGGGTTTTTAAGAGAACTTATTCAATAAGAGGATTTAGTCCATTGGGATTTGGTCCAGGCTCATTATGGGGTCTTTTATTAAAGGTTCAAGTACACAATTTCCATTAATGGGCTTGGCTAAATTAATTAAAATTGGACTTTGTTTGATCCATGAATGTTATGCATATTTATTTGCTTGTTTAGTGTGATGAATGGATATGCATGGTGCATTCATGGGCCCTGGGTTTTGTAATTAAATATGGCCTATGAGAGGACTAATGACTTGTTGGAACAAATACATACCGATGTATGTGGACTATTAAGTACACAAGCTAGAGGTGGTTTTAGCTACTTCGTAACGTTCACAGATGACTTCAGTATATATGGCTACATCTATCTAGTGAAGTATAAGTCTAAAACTTTTGAGAAATTCAAAGAGTTTAAGAACGAAGTAGAAAACCAACTTGGCAAAAGTATAAAAGCCATTGGATCAGATCGAGGTGGCGAATACTTAAACCAAGAGTTTTACAGTCATCTAAAGGTGTGTGGTATTATTTCACAGCTCACTCCTCTCGGAATGCCACAATGGAATGGTGTGTCCGAAAGGAGAAATCTAACTCTATTGGACATGGTTCGATCTATGATGAGTCAAGCAAATCTTTCTGTCTCTTTTTGGGGTTATGCATTAGAAACAGCTGCGTTTCTACTAAACCGTACTCCAACTAAAGCATTTGAGAAGACACCATACGAGGTATGGACTGGGGATTTGGCACTGTGAAGCACATTTTAAGAAATTAACATCTGGCAAACTGGAGTCCAATTAAGAACCTAATATGTCATTTCTCAGGATTTGGGGCTGTGAAGTACATGTTAAGAAATTAACATCTGACAAACTGGAGTCCAAATCCACTGTCTGCTTGTTTGTGGGTTATCCCAAAGAAACAAAGGGATACTACTTTTACTCACAAGCCGAGAACAAAGTATTTATTACCTGCAAAGCTATTTTCTTGGAAAAGGAGTTCCTTCTCAAGAAAGACAGTGGGAGTAAAGTAGAACTTGGAGAAATTCAAGCACCACAAACTCCTATAGAGGATGAGTTAGAAATGGGATCAAGTTTGTAAGGATCCTACTACCTACCGAGAAGCTATTGAGAGCCTAAACTCAAAAAATTGGCTTGAAGCTATGAAATCCGAGATGCAATTAATGTACGATAACCAGGTTTGGACCTTGATTGATCTACCGAAAGGTGCTAAGGTAATTGAATGCAAGTGGCTATTTAAACTTAAAGCTGATAAGACCTACAAAGGTAGACTAGTAGCAAAAAGTTTTCGACAAACTCATGGTATAGACTATGATGAGACCTTTTTACCTGTAGTCATGCTCAAATTCATTAGGATCTTGCTTGCCATAGTTGCATATCATGATTATGAGATATGGCAAATGGATGTCAAAACTTCTTTCCTCAACGAAAATTTATTTGAGGATGTGTATATAACACAACCTAAGGGTTTTGTCAATCCCAAGCATCCTAAGAAGGTTTGCAAGCTTCAAAAATCCATTTATGGATTAAAGCAAGCATCTCGAAGTTGGAATCTTCATTTTGATGAGGCAGTCAAAGAATTTAACTTTATCAAAAATGAAGATGAGCCTTGTGTGTACAAGAAGGTTAGTGGGAGCATAATAGTATTTCTAGTCCTATATGTGGATGGCATCCTTCTCATTAGGAATGACATTCCAACATTGCAAAAGGTTAAGCAATGGTTGGGGAAATGTTTCTCAA
Organism: Excoecaria agallocha; assembly: GCA_037975025.1. Taxonomy (NCBI): domain Eukaryota; kingdom Viridiplantae; phylum Streptophyta; class Magnoliopsida; order Malpighiales; family Euphorbiaceae; genus Excoecaria; species Excoecaria agallocha. The sequence goes on along the minus strand of CM075811.1, from coordinate 57,474,345 downwards.
TGAAAACTTAGGTGAAGCCGAGACAATACTTGGTATTCTAATCTATAGAGATAGATCGAATCGGCTTTTGGGACTAAGTCAGGAAAAGTACATAGACAAAGTACTAAAGCATTTTAGTATGGGAGACTCAAAGAAAGGGTACATACCTTTGGCTTTGGAAGTTCTTTTGACTAATGAACAGTGCTCTAAAACCAAAGAGGAAAGGGACAACATGAGTCGAATCCCATATGCATTTGCTATTGGATTTATCATGTATGTTATGTTATGTACTAGGTTGGATGTTGCTCATACACTGAGTATAACCAGTAGGTTTCAGCAAGACCCTGGTGAAAAACACTAGTCTGCTATAAAGGGGATTCTGAAGTACCTACAAAGGAATAAGGATCACTTTTTGGTGTATGGTGGTCAAGAAGAGCTTGTCATACAAGGTTATGCCGATGCTGCTTTTTAGACCAGCACACAGGATTCAAGATCGCAATCTGGATTTGTTTTTATTTTGAACGGTGGTGCTGTTAGCTGTAAAAGCTCGAAGCAAGAGACCGTTGCCGACTCAACTACAGAATCTGAGTATATTGCAGCGAGTGAGGCTCTAAAAGAGGCTGTTTGGATTAAAAATTTCATTTTTAGATTAGGAGTGGTCCCAAGCATCCTAGATCCATTAGAAATTTTTTGTGACAATAACGGGGCCATCAGGCAGGCCAAGGAGCCTCGGTCACACTAGATATCCAAACATATACTCAGGAGGTACCACCTGATCAGAGATATCATTGATCATGGGGACGTCACGGTTAGCAAGAAGCAAGTGAAGACAATGTAGCAGATCCTTTGACGAAACAATTGCATCCAAATCTGCACGAAGCTCACTTGAGAGCATTCGATCTTAGGGCAATGCCCAATTGGGACTAGTGCTAGTGGGAGATTGTTAGTGTAAGCCCTAGCCCCAATACATTGTAATAAAACACTTTAGTTAATAAATGAGGCATTCGTTTTATCTATTGTATTCTTGTGCATATCAATTGATAGAATTATCCAAGAATGTTGTTTCAGTTTAAGTTATCATGTGTGAGGCACATGGTTGTAAGACCTTGAAACAAATGAGACTTCATTCTAAATATCCATATTCAGTCATTTTTATGGGAATAATAATGAATTAAGACTAGTATGTTCTCTCTGATGAGATGAGTTTTGTCTTACGGATCATTAGGACAAGAGTGTCAATCAGAGATCATAGATACATGTTTAGAACATGGTATCTGGATTCGATCCATTCATGAGAACACTACATGGTACAAGTCATAAGTGTTTCTCATATGCAAGTTTTGCATAAGAGTTCTTAGACCTAAAATCTCTATGAAACTCTTTATGAATTACTGTGTACTTTGACATACACCTAACGTGCTCGTAATAGAGTGACAAGTATGGGTATGCTTGGGTATGCATTGATTCATGTTAGAGAGCATGAGAGAAGTGAAGGGATTACCCCTCTCAATAAGAGAGAAAATATCATCAGCCACTTGATTAGTAAACTGAGAAGTATATGGCCATACCGAGATGAAATAATGAGTAATCATTATTTATCTGAGAGTTTAGTGTCACTGGAATATCAAGAAAGGAATTAATATATATAAAGATGACTAGTTCCATGCCTTATATTAATTCTGATATTTATGGGTAAGGGACTATGCAAAATTGCATAAGGTCACTAAATGTCATATGCATTTTCATTTAATTTGGAATGCTATAATATCTTGCTAGAGAATATATATAGCCTTTGAATTAATTCATTAATTCCTTGCCAACATTAAATGGACCTATAGGATCGCACACAAAGCATTGGGCTTAAAATATTTAAATAAAGTATTGGGCATTAATTTGGGCTTTTAATGAAAGTCAAATGAATGTATGTAATGGGCATTATAATTGCTAAATGGACCTTGATCCATTAGAGAGAGAGATTCGGCCCAACAAGGTTTAATTTCAATTAATTGATTATCTTGTATTAATTTAATTAATTGAGTATTAAAGTCTAAAAAGAATTTAAATAAAATTAAATCACTTAAATAAGAAATGAGGTGATAGAAATTCCAAGACAAAATCAAGGGAATTTCGGCACATGCTTATTTCGAAATTAAGTGATTTATCTTGATTAAATGTCTTATATTTGTTTCAAATTAATTCAAAAGAGTTTGAATCAATATATATTACTTATTTTAAGAAAGTGATTAAGGATGAATTCACTACCTAAATGGATGAGGATCTCGGCATTATCACTTAAGAAAATATGTGATATAAATTGAATGAGAAAAATAAAACCCTAGGCGTGAAACTCTCTCTCTCTCACAAAATTTTCTTGGCCGAATTCACAAGGAGAAAAGGATTGTTCCTTGTTTTCTTGTGTTCTTGGGCAGCAATAGAAACTAAAAGAAGTGCAAGATCAAATCTTGTAGCTTCAATCCTTTGCCATTACACAATATTTAAATTGAGAGCTAGCAATCTCGATTTTAAGCCGTCATTGCAATTGTGTGTGTGAACATAGAGAGGAGTGGCGTAAAGGCTGTTCCTTTGGCATTGGTGGTGAAAATCTAAGGCAAAAAAATCCTTCTTGATTGCTGGTCATCATCAAAATCAAATCTTGAAGTGCATCTAAAGTTGTAAGTTTTAAAACCCTAAAATTGCATGTTTTCGATTCTTTGTTGGTTTTTGCATGGCATGTATGATCTATATTTTTATTTTTTTGTTGCGTGATCTTCGTATACTTACCATGTTGTATTCCATCAATTCTAACTTTGAATTTCTTAAAGTCTAGATCTTCACTTCGAATGTATTCTTTGCGTTTCAAAAAATTAAATGATTCTTTATGTGTGTGGATCAAAAGAATTGTTAGAGAATTTTCTTCTTAGAGAGAGAGGGAAATTAGTTTTTTCCCCTCTAAGAATTGCCTCCATATCAATGAGTGATTTTCCCCCTTGGAAATCCTAAAATATTTTCCTTTTATGCTTAGGTAGAGTTGGATTTGAATTCTAACTCTATCTTTCCAAATTTGGAGATGTTGATCCCTATAATTCAGATAAAAATCCCCTTAAAACTCATCTTCCTATTTTTTATTCCTAAAAGTGTGGGAAATCTGGGTTTTTAACCACAGATGATCGTCTCTCAAGCGAAAATCCTAGGATTCATAAAAATGCCCTGATCTGACATGGATAGGAGAGAGACACCCATAGATAACTGTACCTCACATGAGAGACAATCATTTGCCACCACTGAAGGCTAAAATCAAGGTTTTTCATACCCTTTTGTTAAAATACTTTGAAAAAATTTGAAAAATCATAAAATCTTTGAGGAAATTGTAAGAAATTCACAATCAGAGCTTTGACATCCATATCTATCATAAAAAATATAGTATTTCTTCATCCTCGAGTAACCCTGATCTATACTATATCGGGTCACGATGTCATAGTTACCGCCAACTGTGGAGATAGTGCTAAAGGGAGCCAAAATTCAGCGTGAAAGGAAAAAGACACATACTTGAGGCAGCAAATCTCTAGGTTGATTAGGACACATACCTTTTGAGGCAGTGAGTCTCTTGGTTGTTAAAACACATACCTTTTAAGGCAGTAAGTCTCTTGGTTGATTAAAACACGTATCTTTTAAGGTAGTGAGTCTCTTAGTTAATTAAAACATGTACATATGAGGTAGTGAGTCTTTTAGTTAATTAAAACATATACCATCTGAGGTAGTGAGTCTCTTGGTTAATTAAAACACGTACCATCTGAGGCATGAGTCTCTTAGTTGTTTAAAACACATGCCATATGAGGTAGCGAGTCTCTTGATTGGGTAGTTATCATCAGCTTATTAATGTGTTAACCTTGGTTTAGGTAGTTAGCATCAATTTATCGATGTGTTAATCCTAGACTAATTGTTTGATTAAAGCTAGCTTGTCAGCATGCAGAATCGAGATAAATTGATTGAATTTGATTAGTGTCTAGGGGATACAAAATCTGGTTAATTGAGTATGTCTGAGTAGCACTAGTTTGTTAGTATGCGAAATCGAGATGACTTGATTGAATTTGATTAGCACTTGGGGCATACAGATGACCGATGTCTAGCAAATGTACTAAATCGACTAGTAATATAGGAAAATAAGATTGAGATCCTAAATATCAAACTTAAGGGAAACTTATGTTAGTGTGAAAGATTTTAGATTTCTTAAGATGAAAATAGTGTGTGAGAGAAAAGAGAAATCCCAAGGTTGCAATTGTGAAGTTTAACTAAATTAAAGACAAAAATTTAAGTAACTAAGAATAACAAACTAAAACAAGCAATTAAACTAAAATTTAAATAAAAGTAAGTAAACAAGAGATAAAAATCAATATTGAAGAAAACTTTCACTAAAGGATTATCCACCTTAACTTATATTGTAATGACTTAATCGAAAGAGAACACAAGTGATTATGAAGAAATCATATGAAAAAGGCAAGATATCTTAAAACAAGAATATCATTCTAAGCATTAAACATTTTTTATTAGGAATAATCCAACACCTAGCATAAAAATCTAATTTTAACCTCCTAGATGTCTATTAAACTCTTTTGTAAGCAAATTTAACTTTCACCTATCCTTGATTTTAACTCTTCTTAGGCTTCATCTATCATTACTAGCACACAATTACATCTAACTTAGAATATAATCACGCATTAATACCAATAAACTAACCTAAAAACATGCATACTAATAGTCATGCATACATCAATCATCAACTGTTAATTAAAAAAAGTTAATAATCAAATTATAGATAACCAAAGATAATATTTTGCATAAAACCAAAAAATAATCAACTTGCATTACATAAAGCACAAACTAAGTCATTACAATACAAAGTCAAGGATTCAAGTATTTTTTAGCAAAAGTAAAAAGAACTACTCATACTTCATAATGAAAACTAAAACAAGATTAAGAAAAAGAGTAAAAAACATAGAGTAAAGAAGCTCCCTTTACAATTCTTTTACAGAAAACCAGATAAGAACTTCACGCTCCAAGCTTTCATTCTAAAAGACTAAAAAAAATTAACATAAAAGTAAAGTAAGCTAAATTTGTAATTAAGTTGTTATCCCCTGTTCAGGTGTTTAGATCCTCTTTTTATAGCCTTCAGATAGGAATTATGCCCTTTGTTGCTTCCTATATAGGGCTGGAGAAGAGTTCATTTTAAACAAGAAGTCTTTATCGTGTTTTTACTTTAAATACTTAGGAGAGTGAATCCATCACTCAGGAGAGTTATCTTGCTTCTTGGGTAAGTGACCTAATCACTCGAGAGAGTGATAGCCTCCTAGAACTGTTGAACTACTTTTCTTGGGTGAGTGGCTTTTCTTCTTTAGGTGAGTGACTTAATCACTCGGGAGAGTGAATTGTTTACTCAGCCGAGTGAGCCTCATCACTCAACCGAGTGATGAGCTGCTGTAACTCACGTTAATTTGACAACTTTTCTTGAAATTACAGTTTTGCCCCTAAACTTCTCCTTTCTTCAATTTAGTCATTTTTCTTTTCAATATAACCCTGAAAACACAAAAACTTTCAATTAAACCTCAAAACTCAAATTTTAACTAATTAAACATAAATTCAACTAAATTAAGACTAAATTAACTAAACTAAATACCTAAAACACACTAAAAATATACTATAATTCATAATTATCAAATACCCCACACTTAGACTTTGCTCGCCCTGATCAAATTTGATCAAATCAACTCCTCAAAATAATCAAATTTTAACCAAGAATTATTTATTTCAAAATCAAACATAGCAATTTACACGAGTACTTAATAAACTTATAACTAGAATAAATTCAAACAAGATAATATGAGTTAGTTTCCTTGTATGTGTGTAAGACTAAAAGATTTTAAGCATTTTCAACAATCAAAACCCAATGCATATTTATAGCTAAGCTTAGAATGAATTTACACCTAAGTGTACATATGGTATCGCATTTGAAACTCTAAAAATACCATAATCCTCTCCTTTAGCACCGAAATCCGAAGATAATCTCCATTAAACAACTCAAAACCAAATTTAGAATCACTTAGGACTTTTAAAGGTTGTAATGGGGTTAAGGTGTTGGTTATCAAAGAATGAACAATAGATAAACAAAAAGAATAGCCACTTTAAACTTGCATATACCAAGTTCCCAAAATGTCAAACTATTAATTACATACCCCTTTACCATACTTGCTTATTCAATCTCATACATCTTAAGCACTTTTGAGGGAAAAGATTAATAAAATACCTCCAAATTTCATAATTCATCTC